>OMOT01039657.1:0-13045 GCA_900312575.1 Acanthochaenus luetkenii | reverse complement strand
AGAGAGAGAGAGAGAGAGAGAGAGAGAGAGAGAGAGAGATGCATTTTCCTCACTCTATTTCCTCTCTTTCATCCCGGCAAAATGCTCAATAACATGTCACATAATTGTCCACTGGACTTCAGATCATCCACAACTGAGGACTCCATTGAACTCTTTGCCAAGTGTCTTGCCTGCTGTTAACTTGCTTGAGTGACGTGTGTCCATCATGTGTCAAATACTGTGATTTGATTGGACAGCCAAGCCAAGGGAAGCTTTTTTTTTTTACATAGACCTGACCTTTTGCTGTCAAAGCAGTCCCAAGACATAACAATATCTGATTGGTCAATTATTTTAAAAATTTTAATGAAAGGAAGCCAAATTCACTTTCCTCCCCATAGACTTTAACATGATCGCTTCTCTGCTGCCGCAGGAACACAATACGCTCATTCACCTCAAGTGCAGGAGAAAACGCCACTGGCTCCTGGTAGTTGATGTGTAACAGGAAGTGAACCACCCATTTCCTGTACACGACCATCGCTCTTTCTCAATATGCTTTCTTGTGCATTTTTGTGTCCTTCATGACGCGTTTCATGTAATATCTAACCGCCGAAGCACAATTCCAAAATAAAAGCACAGAATGACAGATAAAGATCCCGGAAGTTTACTTGACTTGATCAATGAGAACAAATGGGAAGCCCCAAGATTCAATGCGTGAACAGCTCAAGAAGTTCCTCCACAAGGACATAAGTATCGACTTGGCAGTCTTGGATTTAATAATCACCCCGTGAGTGCGGTCAAGGTGGTGTCCTCTCTAAATTTGGGCAGTGGTGACCTAAATGTGAGACCTTGTAAGCAGAGGATCATCGATTGAATCCCCCGAACCGCCTAGAAAATGAACGCGGGGTAAACAAGGCACTTAAAGCCCAACAGCGGTAAACAGTTGCAGACTGTGGTCGCACCAGGCAGCTCCCTGTTGTGAATATATCTAAGCTTATGAATGTGAAGTAGGGCACTGTTGGAAAAGACCATGTGTGCGCCCAGCAAACCTTCCCTGGATAAATAAAGTTTCAACAAATATTAAACCATTGCAAAAAGGATCACTGACCTGTTTCTACAGGGCGTCCAAAGAGTGAGAGAATGTTCAAAATGTTTAAGAATCATTTCTGTAAATCATTATTGTGGTTAAAGGGATAGTGCCGTTTATTCACTCTCCCTATTCAGATTTCTGCGTCTGGTCCAGGGATTCATCCAGAAACCAGTAACCTACACGTTTGTGCCTGTAATCTTAAGATAATGGTCACCCGACATATGACATGTGTTGCATTACATTTACATTAATTTTAAAACATATCCGAACCCTCCCGACCCATTTTCATACACACAAAACAACGACCCGAAACCGACCCGTCAAATTGATTTGCTCTTGAATGCACATGTAAGCCAGTAACTATAAGGCTATACCTAATGTGTGCAGGATATAATGTATGGATGGCAAGATAAACCAGCTGGAGATTGGATATGTTTATTCCCTTAATTAAATGCAATTCCGTCTATAATTACATTGTGTGTGTACTGTGTGTAGCCTCAATTGACCCGCACCCGCCCGACTTGTTCTCAATATTATCTTCAGTCGACCCTAACCTGCGCCACACCAGATTGACCCCCGCATCACTAATGTATACAAAACTGTACACAGTTCGTAGAGGGTGAGACAGCTAGAGAAGAGTGAGAGAAGAGGAGGAGTCCTTGTGCTTGTGTGTGTGCATGTCCCTGTGAGTGTGTGTGTGCGCGCGTGCGTGTGTGAGAATTAGGCTATCCTGTCACGTAACATGGAGAATATCTCTGCCACCAGTGAAACACAGGGATTAATGAGCCATTTGAGGCTACTTGACATTTCTGACACCTATTTCTTCTGCACGGAATGAGAAACATGGCCCTGAGTGCACAAACACACACACACACGCACACACACACACACACACAGAAACAGGCAGACACAGAAGGACGCATAGACAGGAATGCTCACATATGTGCACACATGTGCCACAGGTGTGCAAAGATATACGAACATCTTGGCTAAAAAATACACATATTTTGCTGTAACATTTAAACATAAATACAAACACATGCCCCTCTCCCCCAACACACACACACACAGAGAGAGAAAACACAAGTCCCATACATCAATGTAGGAGAGTGCTATACTATCAATTACAATGTCTATGTCAATTAGAAACTCTTTCCATTCAGCTAAATTGTGCATAGTGTTTGCACTTGATACATGATGATTCACCCACAGCAGGATCAGGTCAATCTAAAGGCCGTGACATTGTCATTCTTCACCCAACCTCTGCCTGGCATGCAAATCGAGGGTTGGGCATAGTTTTGTGCTTATTTCATCGTTGCCATGAGCTTCCAGTGTAGCTGAAATTTGACCTCAAACTCAGAATGAATTAAATTAAAGGAATGCCTGATGTGTCACTTTTACTGAACGTTTGAACACTGTGCTTTATTAGAGCATCTAGAAAGGAGGAAGAGGAGCCACTTCTTCTTCACTGTCGGTGGACCAATGGAGCAACTTGTCAGTAGAAGTAGCATGGCATTTCCATCAGGTGTGGCTATAATTGTGAGTGTTCAAGGTGTTTAAGGTACATTTTCAGGTGCTATAGCCTCTGGTGGTCATTAATCAAATGCAAGTGGCTCCATATATCTCAGTAATGGGGAAAATATGTAGAAAAATTCCGATGTGGCAAGAACAACTTAGATTCCACATATCAAAACATGCTGGTATTCTCTCTTATCAATAAATCCACTATATTGCTGCTGTTAGGAAAAAACATATTTGATGTGTTTTACATATTGGTGGGCAATATCACTGTATTTTCAGATATCACAATTCACAATATGCATCACAGTATTTTTCATTTAGCAATTCTAAGTCACTGAAAAGTACAATTTAAAGAAAATGTATTCCAAGGAAAAGCAATAAAATACTATACAATTTCAATGTATTAAACACACGTTAAAGAATAACTTAGCAAAGACGGTCAGGATTGATCAAAGTAGCTTTTCAGACCTACAGCATGTTAATGAGTTTTAGTTTCAACAGGTAAACAAGCACTGCACAGCCTCCAGTCACAAATGACAGGTCTAGTAAGACTCATTTAGGACTTTAAAGTCTGACTAGAACTTAAATCATCCATCGTGGAAAAACATTGTAGTTACATCTTGATATTTTCCTGCGGCATTCCAAGTACAGTCATGGAATAGCAGTGTAAGAAAAAGACAGGGCATTTTGTAATGAGGGTCAACCACTATCAGCAGAACCCTCCTTTGCTAGATAAAACAATACTACGTCTGCTACATCTTCCCAGTGTTTGCTTGTCTTTTCATAAGGAGTGCTTCTCTCAAATAACTTCTCAAGCAGAGTCTAGTGCTGCGTTCAAGTGCTCCTCATGAGCTCCTTCTTTCAAGTTTGGAAGGTTGTAAATTTGGTTTGTGCATTGAAGTGTTCCTTTGTACTGCAGCAGCAGAGTGAAGGGGAAATCAACAAGGTAACATCTCGGTAACTCAAATAAATAAAAAATATCATTAAAAATCCTGATATTTCCCAGTTGTATTTACCACTTTGTTTGGTCATTCATTTTTGTTTGCTAAACTTGTAATTGTGTTATTTCTGACCGCACATGAAAGCACCATAAGTCCTTCCCTTTGGCGATGTAAGATGTTGACACATTTTGGAGTTATTAGGTTGTTTATTTTCTTACTGATGGACAGAGTATGTCTGTGTTTTATACTGCCGTTTAATGCTATACATAAAGTGTTTTTTATGCTTGTAATGACTGTAAAGGATTTAATCTCATGTTTTATGACTGCTGTGTGCTTGATAATAAGGAGCTAAGGCGATTACGTCTTATCAGCGCTGTCGGGGAGCGTGTCTGTATGTGTGCATTCTATGTATTTGTTCATGTGTAGTGTGTGTGTGCAAGTGCCATTCTCTGTTGTGGGTTGTATGTACTTGTAATTGATTCATGTATGTGTTCCTGTAACTGATTGTATTTTGTATGAGCATGTGTGTGTGTGCATGGAGGGGGTGGAATGTGCATTTTTATTGCATGTACTCATTAGTGGCTAACCCGTATGTCTTTTGTTTGTTCATGCACATGCATGTTTGTGTGTATTTAGTGCTCAAGCACTGTGCTTCCTTTCTTTGTTCATGTCTGTAGAGCCTGTGTCTGTGTGTATTTATGTCTGCATTAATGACTACTGGTCAACTTTATATATGTGTGTGTGTGTGTGTGTGTGTGTGTGTGTGTGTGTGTGTGTGTGTGTGTGTGTGTGTGTGTGTGTGTGTGACATTTCAAGGCCTACATTATTCTTCAACTAAGGAACTAAGGAAAGACAGACAGAAGAAATGTTAGTGAGAAGCACTGAGGAGAACATAGTTATCCGTTTCTTTGTAGAAAGGTCGACACACACACACACACGAACATCTGTGGTGGGAGCTGAGGAGACCAAGCACATGCAAACAGAGCAGTGCTCAAACCTGCTGAGACACAACAACACAGATGGCTGCTCTTTACCCAGCTGGCACAGAGACAAATGGAAACAGAGATCGTTAGAAAGATAAGCACATGACAATGTTGGCAAAAGTAATTTAAAACAAATCCACACAATAACTACAAAAAGGTTTACACATCTGTATAAACATTAACCACTGAACCACAAAAACATCACAATGTGATGAAAAGCTCATTTGGATTCAACTGATTAATCGTTTGATCATGTATACAGTACATTGTATGAGATGCACTTCTTCATAGCATTTTTTTTTACATTTAATCCCGTCCACTTTTTCACTGTCAATAATGATATTGGCAGAGTACGATTGAGAACTTTTCCAATCTATTGCTTTAACTAAACAATATAGACTTGGAATAAAAATAAGAGATCAAATTAATTGTTTCTCCATTAGAAACATCCTTCTGGAGAAAGACAGACAATTAATTAATTTATCAATCAATTTAAGTAAACCAAGTATCTCAGAGGCTCCAAATATTGCAGTTTGCTTGTTAGCTGGTGTGGATTCAAAGCCACTCACTATCCACATTTGATTGCTATCACGACCCGTCAGTCATTCAATTGTGAACAATGGGTTCATGGCCACAGTTTTTGTTTTGGAGATAGCCAATATTGGCACACTATAATGTCGGAGTGTGCTGGAGCAGCATAGGGAGTGGAATCAGCAGAATAATGAACAAAGCATGAGAAACTATTTACAGCATGGCTCTGTCCATGGAGAGTAACCACACTCCCCAACTTTTGACTAAAAAGAGTCCACAAACAAATAATGCCATGGAGAGGTAGATACTGCAGTAGACAGATGAAGAGTCTGGTATATGTCATTAAAATCAAGTGGCCATGCTGCATGGGCTGACTAAACAGCCAAAACAATTCCATGAGGAGACAGGAAAAACACACACAGATACACAGACACACAAGAGAGGAGTCAACTCACAGTGTAATGCATCAAGCAGCAGCCATGGAGTCAGTTGCTCCTAGAGCACAGCACACCTACGGCTGGAACCTACAGTGATATAGAGAGAAAGACAGGCAGACAGAAAGAAAGACAGACTGCAATAATGTGTGGGGGAAAAAGAATGGAGAGAAAGAGAATAGAGAGGGAGGGAGAGAAGAAGAGAGGGGCTTTTGTTATTTTGCCTGAGGCAAATCTCTTAACATTGTGGCTCTTTTAACAGCAGTGTGTCATTGATCTGGCATGCTGTTACAGAACAGCTATCAGATTTACTGGTACATTTAGCACCCAGGCAAATTCATGGCGGCATGGGCTCAGTGGTTAGCACTGTCGCCTCACAGCAAGAAGGTTGTGGGTTCAAATCTCGCCTGGCCCTTTCTATGTGGAGTTTGCATGTTCTCCCTGTGTTCTCGTGGGTTTCCTCCGGGTGCTCCAGTTTCCTCCCACAGTCCAAAGACATGCAAATAGATGTGTTTGTGTGTAGTGTAGTATATGATGTGATGTACTATGTATATGATGCATGCAATGTAAAGCCCTTTGAGACATGCTTGTATAAAAGGGCTATATAAATAAAACTTGATTGATTGATCTTACAAACAGAAATGCTACTGTTATATTAGCAACCAAGACACACAATGGACAACATACACAACTTGATGCATATAAACTAATTTCACCTTGTAGTGACCCCGAGTAGTTTCAATCAACGTCAGCCAGTCAGACAAGGGTCAGATAGCATTTGCAAATCATTCTTAATGTTTGTTTTAACTTGCATGGATCACCAGATGGATGGGATTTACTGCATCAAGGCAATACGAGTGCTAGAAAGTAATATTTTGTGTTGTATACTATGAGAGGTCATTAAAAACATGCCGTCTTGAAATTAACTCTGTTCATGAATGCTTATCGACATATGTACGTGTGCACTCACACGCAAGTGTGTGCATAATTCAGTGTGCTTGTCCTCTTGTAGCATTGTTTTACAGTGTAATTTGACAATTGGACAGCAACACCAACAGTTCTCCTAATCCAGCGTGCAGACTTAATAACAACTGTGCAGGAGAGACTCATTTTCTCTCCATGCATTGGAATAGAGTTCCTCAGCTCATGTGTAAATAAATACACTATCCTCGCCTCACTTTAGGATCCGCTGGAGGCACACAAATGGACACACAAAATAGAGGTGGCTCCCTGAATGTTGCTATGCAACCACAAAAATAAGGCATAGCTACCCACCACCCACCCCTGCTTAGGGATTCTATCTTAAAACAGCTCTGCATTAATATTCATCCAAGGACGAGGCATCTTGTTGGGGATAAAAATAGCCACTGTCATCTCAGGAGCCTTGGGGTTTTTTATGGGCCTATTTATCCGCTTTAGAATGAAGATCTGTCAAAATGGAGCGATGGGGAGAAAATCCTGTGGTGATAAACTGTTGTTTTACACTAGTGAGCCCAGATTACGAAAGACTGCAACTTGGTTTCAAAAAAGCTGTTGTACATTCCCTTTCTAGCTTCCTCTCTACTAATTGAAGTGAGGGGCTTTGAAAACATATCTGCTTGTGGATATTTCGGATTAGGCGAGTAGTAATACACCTAGCTTTAGCATTTCGTCAGGAGGATCACATTTTCATGATTTGTATGTTTGTCTATGTGTGTGCATGTTTGTATGTGTGTGTTCATTAATAACAAGTGGCATGCAGACTCACGGGTATTCATTTGTATGCTACGTTTGTAGAAAACTCACCATAGTATGAAAGCACACATACTTGTTTGACAGACAGTATGACACAATCGCAGTGGAACAATGGAACGATTTAATGTGATGAACCTGTCAACCATTCAGACACGGTGTGTGAACAACCTTGATTGCTATACATCACCCTCTGAGCCCCACGACCTGGATGGCGTCTCATAAATAATTATGGCAAATCTCTGGCATAAGCCAACAGTAGCCTGCTGAATTAGCAGTGTACATGTCGGTTAACTGTGCAGGCCTGGAGCTGTCAGTCAGCGATTTAAGAGAACATCTCTTCTACCTCATGGGTTGCTGTCCCGATTAAGCTGTGTGAGTGCCATGCAGAAAGGAAGAAATGGTCAGCAGTCATGCCCTAGGTAATTAGGACTCATTTTTATAATAGAAGAGGTTCAGAGAGGGCAAGCCAGTGCTGAGATTAAAACATCCTCTGCTCTTTGACATTCTAGTTTTTCACTGTTATTTACAATGGGTATATGTGTTGACATTTGCTCTTTCCATCACTGCTCTGCTACACACTCAACAAGTTCACAGGAACAGCTCTGGGCTGTGAGGCAATTTTGGCGTAGCGGCCAAACTCTGAACTGCAAGTCACGTGACGCTATGAGCCCCCCCCAAAAAAAAACATTTTCCCATAGAGATACATTAAAAAAGAAATGCCTTCTTCTTTCGTGAGTCCTAGGAGTGAACATCATTTTTGTTTGATTAGACGTTCACAGTAGGCGATGGTACGCTTACTTTGTAGGAGTTAAAGTTGCTGTTTTTAGTTCACTTCAACTAAGTTTTAGCAGGGTCACCACGAGCAGGTAAACAGAAATGCCAGTAAAATGCAGACATCTGACCATTACATAAGTTGAAAAAGGACTATTTGAATGATCAACTTTTAAACCATTAGGTCCAAAATGTTTTCAACGTCACCAATAGCCGTATCAAGGCGTTTCTTTCTGTGCATTGTGAACGCACCTCTACACCACAGGAGCGCATGTATTTTGGGCTCCGGAAGTAGGAGTCATAGACATTTTTTCTGCGTATGTGCTGGGTGAGCAGCTTTCGTTGGAATGAATGGGCCGCCATTTTTCTATACCTCATCCATTATTTAATACATCCATGACTCTCACAGCTATACACACCTAGGAGCTGCCTAGTACAACTACCATCTTCTACTGCAGGCCGCTGGCAGCTCAACTGGAGCAGTTGCTCGGAGGCTGTATGTCAATTGCACCATTTTTGAGTGAGGGCCCAGATTTTCCCAGCAGTTGGAAATTTGAACTGGCAACCTTGTAGTCACAAACCAGTTTGTCTAATCATTAGGTTACTACAATTTAATCTACTGTTGTTCTTCTTGATGGCCTTCTACCGATCTAACACAGTTTGTGTTAGCATTTCAACCAAGCCAAATTACAGTGTGGCGATTGAATGCACACATGTCCCTGCATATTTGAACTTTGTTGACCACAATCCCTCCCTTCCTCCTTGTAAACAACAGCTGGTTCCAGCAGTCTACCTGCTGCCTGTAAATTACCTCCAGCAGGACTCACAGATCTACCATACAATTGCTCTGTCTTGTCTGAAAGGTGCAGTTCCTGACACACCACCAGTGTGTGTTTGAATTTTCAACCGGCACACCAGGCTTTCATTCGACTGTGTGGGTTCTTTTTCAAAGACTGGGTAGTTTGCAAACAAATGTACTGATTACTGCCATGTCTATTGCTGTCTGGAAGCTATGTTCAAGATCTATAGTTGCCTCAAGGTTTCTGGTGTAGTCATGACAGAGCATCCCAGTGTTTGTTTACTGTATGGGCTGTTAAGACATCTCCTTAGTTTTATTGTTTGAACACCAGCGTCAAAGACACACAAACTGTTTGGCTCAAGAATATTTTAGAGATACTTGCAATTCAAGACATGGTTAAAGTAAAGTGTTTTTCTGGAGTAAAAATTGTCAACTGTCGTTTTTATCTGAATGCTTGAATGTCTTACCGGTAATTTGCCAAAGGGAAGGGATGTGAGACAGTTTGCGGTTGTGTGTGTTCAAACCATTATCAGCATGCACATGGTGGTCTTTGATTCGTCTAGGTATCAGAGTAATTAGCACTGACGGCCCCCCCGGTCCACCTTCATGTTCCCCAGTCCGTGACCAGGCTCTGTAAGCCTGTGAGCACATTCTGCTGACACACCCTCATTAGCACTGACTGCAGAGAGGCTGAGATAATGTGAAGCCACCTGAAATCTTGCCAGACAACAGTATTATGCATCAAGGAATGACAAAGCACACAGACACATAAATAGAGAATAATTTAGTTATTAGCCAGACTCTACTTCAAGATCAACCTGCCATCCTCAATTTGCAGAACTGAGCTCAGACATCTCTCCATCTTTTAAAATATCAGTATCACAAACCACGACTTAAAAAAATGTGGCGCATAACTGCCATTTTTCCCTTCCTGCCTCCTGAAAAATGTAGGGTTTTGAGTAAAGCCCAATGGTTGTGCTTCAGTTCGGTTTGTTGAATGTTGTAGAAGTATGTGGTACAGAGAAACATTCACATGGCAGAACACAGACAAAATAAGCATTTACAATAGCTTAACTCAGTGGCAGAGTCACACAGGGGAAAAATGTCACTATCAGCTATGAATTACACTAAAGTCACAAGTCAGTCCTGTTACCAGCTTCATGAATATGTATGTACATCCCAGTCATCAGAATGGCTGTTACACTTGGCTCTCTCATCTCTCTCATCTTATCTTTATCTTTTGCTTTCTGTCATTCTGCTCTACCTTGTCCTTGTCTCCATAACAACCATCTCCAAACTGCTTTGCATTCTCAGTGACTGCTGGTGGTGAGGAGCTTCACCGTGAAAACTACCACTGCTGCTCTTCATTCAGGGTATAGACACACACAGAGGTGGGGCTACGGGGGAAAACCACACTAGCCATATAAATTGTACTTGTGAGAAACTTAAATTAACCAAATGTTTTGTGCATGAATCTCAAACTTTGTACTATTTCTAAAATGCATTGTCAGTGGACTAGATTGCAATGCAAAATATCAGGCATTCATATGCCAATAATATCAGTGCACTTATGTGTCAGACCCATAATACCACCTATACCACCAATTTGTGTACTATTTCTACGGTGCATTATCATTGGACTAAATTGTAATGTGAAATATCAATATTGTGCATTCATATGCCAATATATCAGACACTTAATACCACCTATAACACCAACAATAACTAACCAGTCAAGTTAGTTTGTGTGTTTAGAGGTAGTGCTACAGTGTCATTGATGTGAACATACACAGTGTAGCTGGTCAACCAATGGGCCGCAATTAGTGTTATTTCACACTTTTGCTGCATCACCAAAAACTGAAGAAACGGCAAAGAAACAAATCTAACCAGTTCTGCTACAAGCTGATCTGTGCCACAAATGTACTCCACTGAGCGTTGGCTTTTATTTGACTGCATATCCTTAACCCTTGTGTTGTGTTCGAAAGCTGTTACTGTTCATGGTGTTCGCGGGTCAATTTTGACCCATGATTTAACTCAGTCAAAAAAACTCAAAATTAATGTCTATCATCCAATATTGTTTTTACTACATCACAACTAACTTATTATGCATTTATAACCATACAATCCTATTTTCATTTTATTTTAAGTTCAAGTTGAATATCAGTGTCCATATTCTGTGAGAAAGGTTGAGTTCCCGTGAGGTGCCAGAGGGATTGGGAGAACAGGTGCATGTTGCAAAAAGTAATTGTTCCCGTGGAGGAAAGAGGTGGGGGTGGGGTGTCTAAAGATCAAAGATGAATGTTGACTGACCCAAATTTGACCCACAACATTTAAATGCACTGCTGGGTCTTCCCAGACCCAAACACCAAATTATACACTTTTTTTTAGGGAGACCTTCAGAATTTGTTAAAATGGTCAAAATCTGTTGTGTAGTGTTTATATAGCTATTGTGAAGGATATCATGAAGCCTCGTTCCAATGAAAAAAACTAGAGGGTAGTTATTATATAATTTAAACTTGAAACGGGTCACGGGAGACCCGAACACAACATAAGGGTTAAGGCTTAATGCTTTTCAAAAACCAATGCCATCGACAGTGCACCTGGGATAGTTATCACATCATAATCATAATTTATAATTGGCCCAGAGAATGATTCGGCACATTATCCATATTTACAGCAGGGTCTTGGCACCTCCCATTCATCATAATAAACCTGTGGGGGATTTAGCAAGCGTGAAATAAGGATTATGTTAGAAGAGTTTGCTAGGACATTTCTAAGACAGGCATGAGTTAGGAAGGTTATCTAAAGAGTTTCATGCCAAAATGACATATCCTCCAGTTCAGTGTAATTCCAATATGAGACATCCGCCCAATGACAAAAGTGAAACAAGCTCTAATGGCATAAATAAAAAAACGGATATAGTATGCCACATTTTAAAAGGAATAGTAAATTACCTGGTTCACAAAATTATATTTTTTCCCCAGACTGGATCCTAAATATCTTAGAAACACTGAATCAATGAACTTGAGGTAATGATATAGCCTAGTAAAGACAGAACTTTATTTACTAAATAGATATGTAGCATTTTGGAACAAAAACTTTTGATTGTTCATAATACAAGCAAGAGTAGGGAAATCCAATTCCAGCCTGCACTTGTCTTAGAGTGACATTAAAGTAAATTATCTTAGTTTCTAGTTGAAGCCAATTGTAGCATATATCATGAAGAATTCATTATTTGTTAAAAGCCCAATCTTTTTATTTGTAGTATGGCGCCCCCTGTTCAAATGCTGTGCCCCACCATGCGGTTTGTTTACATAGTGGTTTATTGTCATGGAGAATTTATAGGCTTCTGTGGGCTATGTTTTCAGGCCACATTTTCAATGACATTTCACTTGGCTACTTTTCTTACTCTAGCTAATGAGGCTAGCAATTGGCTAACTTAATACAGCAACATTAGCTAGTAGCATGCCCAGTTCACACTACACGATGGGACAAAGATGGGCATCATACATGTAGATGAGGAATCAAACAACATTCTGTCATTCAAAAAATCCAGTTTGTCCAGATTCACTGTAAATATAACAACAACATGGGTGTTCTATTGTTTCTTACTTTGTGGTACAAAAAACTACATAGTAAATTTATTTGAAGTGACTAATTATTAATTTGTAATTCAGGGCTCGAAATTGCGACCGTTTTGGTCGCATATGCGCCCAAAATTTAGTCTGTGCGACTTCGAAATATAATTGGTCGCACCTGTGCGAGTGTAAATAATTGTTCTGGTGCGACCGTTTTTTCCCATTTTTTTCTTCTTCACTTGAACGTCCCTTTCTCTAAATTCGCTCTGGTGCAACCGTTTTTTTCTTCTTCACTTGAACGTCCCTTTCTCTACATTCGCTAGAATGCCTTGTGACGGTGACCATTCTAACCAATCAAACGTGAGCTTGAGGTTCTTACCTTTAATGCTGATTCTAGATTGGTTGAGATTAGCCTTCAATCACTCCCTTTCGCGGCTAGCTAATGCTATTGAAAGCTAACAAGATTAATTGAACGATTACGGCATATTTTTGTAACTTTACTGTTGTAACGTTAGTCGCTGTGGCAGCGGAAACAGTTGATGGTGATATATCTTCACCAGCAGAGAAGAAGGTTAACAGTTTTCAGAGAGCGGCTGAAGGACTTTGAATGTCTTCGGTATGAGAGCGGCGCAATTAACGTAACTGTACATTGTGACGCCTGATGTGACGGAGATCACAGGTAACTGT
>OMOT01039652.1:0-20833 GCA_900312575.1 Acanthochaenus luetkenii | reverse complement strand
TCACGTCACCATAGCGGCATACATTGTAAATGCTACACAGAATTATTTAGATATTCAAAACACACTTTACTTTGATTTTCAGCATCCCACGACCTTAAATCTATCAAAAGACCCGTGTGGTTAAACAATATAAAGATGAAACTCTTACTAACGTTCTATGCCAACTAGATAGCTAACATTGCTAAATATCATTAACATGAAATCAGCTGTTGCATGGGAATAGTATTTTACATGGAACACTGGAATGCATGGAGGTGTGTGTGTGTGTGTGTGTGTGTGTGTGTGTGCCACCTTGTTACCTTGCCAATGTGGTGTTCCTGGTCAGCCACTGTTGGCTGCGACATGACTGGCAAAGAGAGAGATAATTACATTTTGAAAAACACTTTAATATAACCAGTATTAATACAATGTCATTGATTCAATAGAGAAAGAGAGAGAGAGACAGAGAGCATCAGTAATACACATTAACAGAGTTAAAATCCTAATATTGACATGGCAAAACAAACATGTGTGTGTGTGTGTGTGTGTGTGTGTATGTGTGTGTGTGTGTGTGTTTTATCCGGCTCATTCAGTGACATTTCCATGCAGTGACAAAGGCAGCAGAGGCTACTGCTGGAGAAATGAACTGCTAAAGGTGCACAGATACAACATGGCATTAGAGTGCACAGATTCAAACTCTCACCCTCTGAGGGTGGAACCACAGCGACAGAGAGGGCTGACCTCAGACCTGCCATTTCTCCGTCTGTAACCTTTTAGAAATCACAATCGCTTCAATTACCAAGTAAAAATTAACGTGCAGGCATTTGTCTTAGTGACAGGGATGCAGTGACAACTTTTACAGCTACACAGTATGCTGACACAATGATGATACAAGGACAACAGGAACTCACATACAGTGCAAAGAATGAACAGTAAACTATACATACTGTACCACACTGCATACAGTCAACACGATATCTGCTTAGAGCTGTAGAGGGAGCTATAACATAGAGAGACAGAGGGAGACAGAGAGAGAGAGAGAGAGAGAGAGAGAGAGAGACTGAGTGATTTTATTATAAAACTTTTTTTTTTTAACAAGAATTATGCTTTAGAAAAAGTACATCTTTTGTACAATATTTACAGTCACTCCTTTACATCAGCACATGTCCAAATAGAAGTTGATCCTCCATTACAGAACACAACACCTCCTCATGACATTTATGTTTAAAAAAGTCTTCCAATAAAATAAACAATGAGGTTAGACGTTTACACTCTAAAAACAATGGAAAACTGTTTTTGTCTTTCATCAAATAAAGGACATTTGTCTTCTACATTGGAATTTATAACAGAAATAAAAGCGTTAACAGTCACAATGCCATGTATTATTCTCTACTTCTGCAATTTTCATTGTTAGAGGTGGCTTATACAAAGCTCTCCATGCTAGTTTTACATCGTCACTTCAACCTAGGTAGGCTCTCCATTATCTTTATTTTGTGTTTTCACCAACATTTAATGAAATACTTTACCTTTTGCTTCATCTAAAACCATAGTAGCAGGGCTATTGTTAACTAAAAAAGGGCCAGTGCAGTCTGGTTAAAGTTGGGAAAGGATCCTCCTCGTCCTCCCGACTCCACACCTGTAGAGATGCTGCGATAAAAACCTGTGACAGTGGAACGATGAATGTTCTTTAAATTCATACGAATCAGAGAAGTACTCAGTCCCAGTCCTCCAAACCACTGCAGTCTGTTAGGCCCAGTAAGTAGTCTCTGTATGAACTGAAGGCAGGATGCAGCGCCCCTGCTGGCCAGATGCAACCTATTCTAGAAGAAGTCCACCAACAGACTTTGAACCTTGGCGACAAATTTAGTTGGAGGATCAACACATGTTAAACGGTGCCATAAGGGAGAAGAACCCAAGTTATTTACAACCATGAGAATCTCATCTTTCCCCCAGTTTAGCTTTGCAGAAGAAATCTACTATTGCCTGTTAACCAGGATGATGACATCATCAGCATATGCAGACAGCTTAAAAGTAGCATCACAACCAGGAAAACAACAGAAAGCTTTCTCAGCTTATGAAGCAGAGGCTCTATAGCAAGAGAGCACAACATGCCCGATAGAGAACAGCCTTGCCCCCTATGAACTATGAAAGGAGCAGTCAATCCACCATTGACGTTAAGTACACTTGCAATGTCACTGTACAAAACCTGGAGCTTGGCTATGGAACCTGGGATGAACCCAAAAGCAGCTACGGTTTGCTACAGATGCTGGTGTTCAGCCCGGTCAAAAGCCTTTTCCTGGCCTATGGAAATAAGACCAGTGTCTACTGCCAATGAACCAGAGACGTCCAAAACATCTCAAATTAGAATTATATTATCACTAATCAACCTACTATCAACAGTAAGTCTGATCAACATGGATTACTTTACACATCAATTCTCTCAAATTACGTTTAAAACAATAAAACCGATCCAACCAAACGTTTATTTTAGCACTTAATTTATTCACGAAATCTTGTCATGGTATCTACATTTACAGTATAACATTGGTATTAGTGTTGATAGTCTGTCAGACCCTCAATCAAAAGCATTAAACATCTAATACCAACGCATTCACTTCTAGATTTGAATTGTTTTGAATGCATCTTTTGCATCTATTCTGCCTCACAGTCCACTGAATCTGTTTGAATAGGCCAAATATTGATGCAACATGCTAATTGTTAGCATTGGTCCAAGCCAGTACAGCTAAAACAGTGAGAATAAGATAAAATCGGAACAGTCCTACGTACCACTTTGGGGCTCAGTTAAATAATATCAACATTGTAAAAATGGGTGAACTATCCCTTTAAAGGAACAGATACCTTGAGAGAGGGACACACACGGAGGCAAAAGGCCCAGAGGCCGTCACAAATTACATTCAGCACACTACCAGTGTACTGATGAATACAAGGATGATGAACAGTATAAAAGCTCAAACAAAGTGAACACAATTGCACGTGACTGTTTTATAACATGCTATTGCGTAAACTTATACAAGCAGGTATTCTAACAGTTAATAATATATTTAAAATAAATCTGATTCACTACAGTGAGAAAACAGTGGCAAATAGGGTGCAGAGTTTGTTAAAGATACATTTCAACCTTTAAACCATCTTGATGGCTAATTTGCACATCACTCCTGATTTGAACCATTTGTTGTAGAGGAAACAGTACTTACTCCAACAGAGAGCCCAGACTTCAGAATTCTTGTAAATCACATGACTCGGGCTGACTTGCAGTGACCAATGAAAGGGATGGATACACATTGTGAAACAACAAACACAAGTCCCAAATACTTTCCATGCGTGCCAGCCAAGCAGTGATATAATATAGGCCATTATAAGATCAGTATCAAAATGAATGTTGTGGTCTGAAATACATCTGTCAGTTCTAAAGTCCAATATGATCTGTCCTATTTCCAACATCACATCTTTATAAATCTGTTTAGATGCAAATATTTACAGCCTTATCAAGTCAGCTACACACTATTGTATTGTTTATTTATTTACCAGGGACAGTGCACATTAATCAACAAATCAGTTTCCACATCAATGTAAATGAGTTAGCTCATGAGCTAATTTTCATCTGCAGAGAAGCACATATGAACAAGCACTATATCCGACTATCTATGATTTTGACAGCTATTGTATTCATAATTATCATGAATTTGACAGGACACCACTCTGAGCTGTGATAGGCTACACACTTCCTAAGATATATATTGGGAGAAAGAACAGGGGGAGGGTGTTTAGAAATTACAGGATTGAGAAATACAGGGGTGGATGACTTATAAAACCTCAGATAATCAAAAGCCTGTGACAAAGCAGGCGAAGAAATAGATGTTGGACAATGGAGTGTCTCATCTGTCCTATACTGCTCCTCGTCTTAACTCTGGACTCTGTGCGTGCAAATGACAGGTAAATGTTGGAATAGATACATGAAACTACAACATGTAATCATCATGTAATGCCAGCCTATTTCTGTTTAATGTTAAGATGTCTTAAAATATTCTGGATGTGAGACTTGCTATCCACATAGCAATTTTCATTTTTTCAAGTATAATGCATGAAATGCCAAATATACATTTGGAATCAGTTGTAGTGATTATTCTGCCATTTGCTAAAGTAGTAGTTTAGTCAGATTTAACTACAATTGCAGCATTGTTGATATGCAGCTGCTTTTAGACAGAAGCAGATATATTTTATGGTAAAATGGGGTAGTGGATAGGTACAGTGCCTATAGAAAGTCATCATACCCTTTTGAAATGGTCACTATTTTTTGTCTTACAGCTTGAAATGAAAATAGTTTTTCCAGCTTTATTTTCACTTTTTGCCTTACAACATTCAAGTGAAAAAAAGGCACAATTTCTGTAAAATAATAAAAAAGTGATCAGTCCCCTGATTTAATACTTTGTGGAGGCTCCTTTTGCTTTAATTATAGACATCAGTCTGTTTGGATATGTCTCTACCAGCTTTGCACACCTAGATTGGACAATATTTGCCCATTCTTCCTTGCAGAACTGTTCGAGTTCAGTCCATCCACAGATTTTCTGTAGGATTTAGGTAGGAAGTTAGGAAGAGAAACACCCCCACAACATAATGCTGCCACCACCATGCTTCACTGAAGGTATGGTGTGTTTTGGGTGGTGTGCCGTGTTTGGTTTTCGCCAAACATAGAGTTTGGTGTTCAATCTTGGTCTCGTTTGACAATAAAACCTTTTGCCACATGGCATCTGAATCTTCTTTGTGTTCTTTCACATAACATAAACGAGACTCAGTGTGAAACTTTCAGAAGAGGCTTCTTTCTTGCCGGGGTGCCATACAGGCCAGCTTTGTGTAAAGCTTGTGAAATTGTGGTCACGTGCACAGATCGACCAATCACTTCTTCAAAGTTGCCATTGGCCTCTTGGTAGCTTCCCTGGTCAATCTTTTCTTGGCTCTGTCATCCAGTTTGGAGGGACGGACCAATCTAGGCGAGGTGTGGGTGGTGCCATATGCCTTCCACTTCTTAATAATACTCTGAACGGTTCTCAGAGGGATAGTTAAAGCCTTTTCAATATTTTTATATCCTTCTCCTAACTAATGTCTATTCACAACTTTATCCCTTAGTCCTTTTGAAAGCACATTTCCAGCCATAGTTAATTTGTGATACCATGCACTATTAGGAGTGGAATCGTCAATGTTATTATTTTATTCTGAAATAATCAAAACCACTACAATTGATGTCAGGTGGAGGCCAATTAGCTTGGTGTGTGATCTGGAAGGTGATTGGTTATACCTGGGCAAGTTTATAATGATTATTCTGAGGGGACTGATCCCTTTTCCAACCCTGTTATTCTAGTTTTTCAATTTGTATTACTTTTCAGAAATGTTGCCTTTTTTTCACTTGTATGTTATATGGCAAACTGTGTAAACAAAGCTGGAAAAAGCTGGATTTTATGTATTTTCATTTCAGGCTGTAAGGGTATGATGATATAGACTGTAAGTGACATTTCTTTCTGCCTTGATGTACAGATTCTTTATCTCAGCCCCCAATGTGTTCCATGTGGGTGTTAAAGAGAAAGTGTTTGTCCAGATGGGAGGGCCTCTCCTCAATAGTCCTGTTACTCTCTACCTGGAGTGTGAGAATGGTGGAATATTGGTGTCTAAGAAGGTGAAAACAACATGTACTGAGAGGGAGCCAGTCCAAACAGTTGAGCTCCTGGTATGCGAAACTTCCCCACTCATATTTGAAGACAAAAAGTTCATACAGGATTGAGATGTCATTTACCAAAGGTTAACATTTCTATCTATACAGATAGATAAGGAAATTCTGTTAAGATGTCCCCCCTTCAAATCTACTCATCCCTACCTTCTGCTGGTGGCAGTCAGCCCATCCTCCACTAAGAGGAAGATAACGAGGGTCCTGGTATCTGAACACAGGGGCTATATCTTCATCCAGACCGATCAGCCAATCTACAACCCAACACAGGGAGGTAAAAGAGAGGGAATAAATGTTACATTCGAGTGAACATTACAGTATTTGGAATAGATTAATATTTTGTATAGCCATTAATCATACGGTATGCTGATTCTCTCCCTGCTAGTGAAATACAGGATATTCACTCTTGACCATACAATGAGGCCTCATGAGGAATTTTTTCAATTATCGATACTTGTGAGTAGATACATTTCTGTGCATGGATTCAATGTTGTAGTGTAAGTTCTTTAGAAATGAAGAGGATTTTAAAAAGACCCCTGCAACTGATTCCAATGTCATTGATAGAATGCTGCTGGCAACAGAATAATGAAGTCCTTTAAGACAGCAAGGGGAGGAATATTCAGTGGCAAATTCAACATACCTGATGTCTCTGGGTATGTTGAGAGATTTATCATTAACTTGAGCACAATCAACTTATAGTGCAGTGACAAAATACGGCATATAGCTAGCTATCACATTTACAATACCATTTGTTTACAAAGAACGGGTACGTGGAAGATTGTAGCACACTATGAGGACGATGAAGCAAACGCAGCCACTCGAGAGTTCAAAGTCCAGAAATTTGGTGAGCTACCAGTTTGATATCATGCATTTGTTTCAAGCATTTAATACCGTTTTTGCAATAATATATACAATTTCTTCCCCCATAATATATATATTTTTATTTCCACATGCTAGTTTTACCAAGTTTTGAGGTGACCATCAGAATGGAGAAAAACTATCTTCTGTTGAATGCCCAACAGTTTAACTTCACCATCTCAGCCCTGTAAGCTTTGATTCATTTATCAATAAATCACTGATTGTACTACCAAGTTCGACTGTCAATAAAACAAGTGGAGAGATGCTGTTTACGTAGGCTAATAATTTACAGACATACTAGTGTTGGGGCTCATCTATCTACAGCAAGCCTACATTAATAAAATGTACCGGCAGGTTTAGTGTGACGTTAGGGGCAGATAGCGATTCATAAAAGCACACCACCTGCTCGAGTCAGACGGTGTATTGTAGAAATTAATGCTAACTAATGAAATTACATGTAATTTGTTTTCTTTTTAATAGATAAAGCTACATCGTGTACCAGGGTTATTAATTATGGTGTTAAATATGTGAAGCCCAATTAACATGTTGGTTTTGATTGGCTGTCCCACGCACTACAGCTGAGGATAGCACAGCGGTATGATCCGTCACGGTGTTCACAGCTGCGGTGCATTTATTAATTAGGTAAAATGGCGTTTTATGAATGAAGTTCGTCAGAACTTCAACATGTACAATGCTTAATTCCAGGTATCCATATGGTGAGACAGTCAATGGAGCCTACCACTGCCGATTTGGAGTACGGGCTTCTGATGCTGGTCAAAAACAGAAGCTCGTCTTTATCAGGGGATTGGAGTTGACTGGCTCGGTGAGAGAAGAGATATCCCTATTCCTTTGTTACAAAACCCCTTAACTGTTATTTGAAAACCAACAATTTCACTATTTCTTGCAGGTCCACGATGGGAAAGCAACAGCTATTCTCCAGACTGCCGACTTAAACAAGCAGCTCCTAGACCAGCAGGAAAAAACCCTGTCCGACTTACAGCAAAGTGGAGCAGAGCTCTATTTGGCCGTGTCGGTCACCAACATACAAAGTAAAGGACAGTTGGACACACACTGGAACACACAGGGTGTTGCAATAGTCTATGAGAGGCCTGTGGAAACAAGCCTTACACAACCTCTCATAATATTCAGAGGTGTCGCTGTCATGGCTAAGGATAGGATGGAACAGGAATAATGATGGGAAGAATGAGGATAGCTTCGAAGGACAGAATGAAAAATAATTGTAGTAATCCTATAATGTTTTAGAAGGATACTATACAAACATCACAGCAAAACTATAATTCCTGAGACCCATCATAAAAAAAGATTATGCAAGCACGAGTGTCTGGGGTATAAATAACATGTTACAAAGAAAAACCAATCTAAATTTACTTTGATTTCGTTTTTATGGCATGTCCTCTGTTGGACTTCAGGTCTCTATTGATGGGTAGCCCCCTTGTGTATAGTGTGTATATGATGTAGTATGTATATAATGTAGTATATGATGATGTAGTATGTATATATGATGGTATGTAAGTCGCTTTGGATAAAAGTGTCTGCTAAATGCTGTAATGTAATGTATTGAACAGAAACATCATGTAAAATTATGCATTTTTTGTCGTTTAAAACCTTACAAGAAATGCGTTTGGTGGTATCTGGTTCTCAATCCTGGTCTTCAGGACCCAGAACCTCTTCAGAATCATTCTAGCCATCTAACCAGGGATTGCAATTAACTACCTGGTGGGAAACCAGCAGTAATGTGGGTCCTGATGGCCAGGATTGAGAGTCACTGTCATACGTAAAGTACCGGTAGGTGAAAAAAACCTAGTTAAACTAGTAAATAGGTAATTTTGATTGAATTACCTCTCCTTCTCCCATAAAAAGTGCTTGTACTGATTTTGGCCATTTTGAAAAGGCAGAAAACGCAATGACATGCATGGACTTTGAGATAGTGACTAGAGACTGGTGTCGACTACAGAGGATGAAAACATGAACTATAAGATCCCTATAGGAATATTATAGTGACACCATAGGAGATCAAAAATGACATGAAGTAGCCTAAGATAAGGTCACTATAAACTTAATATTGAGCACCACAGACACACTGTAAACCCGTAGGAAGGAATATTGCAGAAATATTATTTTTCATTAGGGCTGATAAAACTGTCTGTATTATTTACCCAGGCGGTGAACTACAAGAGGCAGACGTTTCCCTTCCCATCGTCTCTCACCATTACACCATTGATCTGTCTCGAACTCGCTCATATTTCATTCCTGGAGTTCCACTAGATGTGGTGGTAAGCCTGAAAAATAAGATGGGCACAAACAAACACATACATTCATACATACATGTACCGTTGATGATTTTGTATGTCGATATGACAGGTGGTCATGCGTCTCCCAGATGGCTCCCCAGCAGCTGGTGTGCCAGTAGAGGTTCATGTACCAACATCCCAGAAGAAGTCGAGCCAACACATCACCAACCAGGAGGGAGCTGTGTTCACTGTCTTCAATGTTCCCCCTGCAGCCGAGATTACAGTTGAAGTTAGTACCCCAGTTACACAACTCAGTTAAAGGTGGAATCAACCGAGCACCCATTGGAGAATTAGTGTGGATAGTGTCGTAGTTCTGCTTTAATTCAGTGTTAATTGTTTTCACTCCTCTCCTCAATAGGTGTCTGTAGATGGCCAGCAACAGAGGAAAGTAATCCAACGTGCTTCATCACCGAGTGACTGCTTCCTGTACCTGGGTGTTACCAACAAGATTTACTCTGTGGGCGAGTCCCTTACCGTTACATTCCTACCCATCAATGGTCCACAGAATGGGGTTATATACTACATGGTGAGACAAGTGAATCCAACGTGATTTGTTTCCACAAGGAGTAGTGGCAGTTTAAAACAATATCAGTTGTCTATGTTGTAGGTCTTTAGTCGAGGAATCCTAATAAAACAGGGTTCTCTCATATCTGGAACTACAACTATACACGAGCTGCAGATAACGTCTGATATGTCACCATCCTTCCGTCTGATTGGCTACTACTACAACCGGCGTGATGACATCATTGCTGACTCTGTGTGGATAGATGTCAAGAATGAGTGTGAGAAGAAGGTCAAGGTGCGTAAACAGCTAGTGTAGATAAATGTGCTGACTGAACATGGGTGATACTTTAGACAAACAGAACTTTATCTCTGTTGATTGTCAGTGTGTGTGTGTGTGTGTGTGTGTGTGTGTGTGTGTTGTGTGTGTTTGCACGCATAGGGTAAATTCAGCATAAGTGGACACTTATGTGACATCTATCAACCACTACCCAACATACTAGCCCAACACATGATTCATCTGAGAGCTCCATTACTGAAACCTAAAAGACTGTCTAACTTTATCTAAATCATGCTGTCCCACTTTATCAGCCACAGCTTGACCAAAAAAAAGTTACGCGCTGTTATAACAACCTATGTTATAACTGTTGTTCCAAAATATGGTATAGTGCAATATTTATAATGAAACTAAACAGAAACAAGTTTTCACAGATTTTAACTTGTGCTTTGGAGTTCTTACCCTGTGCCTCTATGGTGGCACACCAAGGATATGATGTGATTTAGATCATATCGTTTCACTGCTATAGGTCAATAATAGTAGTATATTACATAAATACAAACAAAAACCATATGACATCCCACTTTTACTGAACTCACCTTACAGTACATATGTGTATTTAAAATTGTAATATCTTATCTTTATTTATTTTTTATTTATAATTTCAACTCTTTCTTTAATCTCTAAAATCCAGGTTACCCCAAAAACACATCAGTTTCGTCCTAGGAAACAGGCTGTGCTAGAATTTGATATAGATCAGCAAGCTAAAGTGGCCTTGCTGGCTGTGGATAAGGCCATCTACGCTCTCAATGCCCATAATAAACTCACAGCCAAGCAGGTAACACTACTCCCCCCTCACACACCACAACAGCATTACGTAGTTTCCTCTGAAGCTCACTTTCACAATATATTGAGAGATTTAATTTAATCCATGAGTGATAATATGGTGAAACAGAGTTCTTGATCTCACTTTTTCAGGTGTTTTCCTCGATGCAGTCGTATGACCTTGGTTGCTCATATGGCGGAGGATCTGACACAACTTCCACACTAAATGATGCTGGCCTGTCTTTTATATCTCATGGGTCCAAGTCTACGGAGTCAGTAATGAGAAAGGGTATGACAAGAGTACAAGCTTTATTACATTCATTGTAATAAAACGTGATCTGCTGAGTGTTTCCTACATCTTAATGTTGAGTTAGCACTACATTATTGTTCATCCATGTTTATCTACGTACTAGATAACACATTTAAACTACCGTGAACTAGGGTTATAATCAATCATCAATACAGTGGAACTCTTCTGAGGTCTTACTATTGATTAGGGGCAGAAACTTATGTTTTTACTGTAAATTAGGGAAAGAAACCAATAATTGGCTAAGGGTTGGTTATGGATTTAGCCTGTGATTACAGTAAATATAGCTAAAAATGTACATACTGCAATGATTCGGGTTTGGTTACATCACTATCGAAATACTAACATTCCTTATGGTAACCCATGACATATGAATTGGAATTGGAAACGTCTGCAATATTCACAAACATTTACAAAATATTGCATGAATACATATTCAAGAATAAATATTCACGTTTTAGTCGCCATTGTCCAAACATCATGCAGTATTCACAGATAGTTATAAGAAAATCCTCATGTTAAAGTCTTAATTCATAGTTCCTAGATTTTGACTTCATTTTAAGTATTTTTTCTGGTCTAAAGAAGTATGATGTGAAATGGCTCCATAGCGACAATTTGCATTTGTTTTGACCTACCTCCAATAAGACCACATACCCTTTTTGTAGAACCTACTGGATGCCAATTGCCAACTACCATTTCACATGTTATTGTACCTTCTTTAAGCAGCCTCTGACCAGGAAAGAGATTAAGATCAAACGCAAGATCTCAGGCTTAACTTGTCATGTCATTTCATGCTCAAGTGGAAGTGTATGCGTACATTGGCAAAGCAAGATGGGAATTAAAAGTGCGGAGAACTGCAGTGCCACAAGAAATGAAGACAAACAGAACCCTGTTTCCATAAACTTCAGAAATGCACAGCATATTCCATACAACGATACAGTATGTAAGCAGAGAGTGTGCCTATGAGCAAGGGGGGGACATTGACAATTAACTTGGCTGTTTAAAAAAACAATTGCAATTAATTTACAATTTAGGATCTATGGCACCGACTGGTCCTAATGAAGGGATTGAAACGTGATTCAATGTGGGAGCATTCACGAAACGAGTTGGTTGCTGTATGTGACGTCAAAGGATATTGGCTTTTGAATTAACTGTTTTTGTGTTGCATTTTTAAGTGTAAGATACTAGTATTTACTCTGGTGCTACTCCAGTTTAGCAGGCCAAAACCTTTTTACTTCAAGTTTTCCTTATAATACCAAACAACAATAACCAACCAAACTTATTGTCAAAAGTAGCTCATCTAGTTGTAGCCAATTGCTTACACGTATCCCAGTTTGAGCTAAGAATGCCATTGCAGTAAGCCATATGACGATATATTGCTTTTCCAGAGATTGGCTGCCATTCCCATTCTGCACGGCAAAGACGCTCTTTGGACCTACAACAGGCAATGATGGCCCTAAGTAAGAAAGCATTCTGGCATTACAACTGCTGTCTATGAGAATGTATGTCAGTTCTGGTAAGCATGAACGCGTTTCCTTTATCTGTCACTTCCAGAATCCAACTTCTCCAGTGAAAAGTTGCAAGACTGTTGTGTCCGTGGCTTCTCTCTCATCCCGATGAGGCGAACATGTCAGGAAAGAGCTACGAGGGTCTCTCGGTTTGATGTAGACCCTCTCTGTGCAGAGGCCTTCCTTGAATGCTGCCATCAAGGAG
This sequence comes from Acanthochaenus luetkenii, assembly GCA_900312575.1. NCBI lineage: Eukaryota > Metazoa > Chordata > Actinopteri > Beryciformes > Stephanoberycidae > Acanthochaenus > Acanthochaenus luetkenii. The sequence goes on along the minus strand of OMOT01039652.1, from coordinate 8,324 downwards.
AAAAGCTGAGACAAGAGGATGCCCAGAAAGGCCTTGGGAGAAGTGAGGATAATGTGTCATTGTGGAATAGCATTTCACAAGTTTGGCTTGATTATCAGAGAGAGTTGAAATGCAAACCTCTAATTTTCTTAATCCTTCAGCTGCAAATGCGTTGGACATTGAAGAGTTCTTCTCTGACACCACCATTCAGAACATTCGGCGATTTTTCCCACCAAGCTTTGCATTTACAGTAATTGATATCGATGGCAAAGGAAGGTAAGAAGTGGACAATCAGCATAGGAAGCACGGACAAAGAAGTATAGTCCATGTTGATTATATAGTATATAGTTAATTTTATGTCATATTTTATTTTTTCAATGAAATACAATAGCTAGTTACTGTCATAAGGTCCTTTGTTTCCCAGTAGTGTTGTTGGTATATATTTGACCCTTACACTCCTTACTAGTTGTTGCTTGTAATATTGGCAATGGAAGAAATTCAGCTTATTCTACTGCTGTACTCATTGTAAGTCACTATTGATAAGAGTATCAGTTAAATGTCTACAGTATACATTTCAGGTTCACTAAAACGGGTTAATTTATTGTATTGTCATTGTGTTTGAAAACTCCTTATAGTCATGTTTTCCCTCTACCTGATTCCATCACCACCTGGGAGATTCAAACTATCACTTTATCTGCAACTCACGGTAATATCAGCTTCCCACCTCACAATTGCATGTCAGATTTGATTGAGGAACTTCCGATGAATAACTGCAATTCACTTGTCTTACTCCATATCTCCTGCAGGATTTTGTGTAGCTGAACCGTATGAGTTCACAGCATTTACGGACGTATTTGTGTCTCTGAGACTGCCTTACTCAGTAAAGAAATATGAGCAAATAGCCATTGCGCCTGTCATCTACAACTATGGAGACGACCCTGTACAGGTACAGACTTCCAACATGCAGCATAGCCTAATAGGGACATGCAGTGGCACACAACATTCTTAATGTTTTTCTTTTTCTTTCTCCTCTCTCTAAACACGTTCTTTTTTTGTAGCTGGCAGTTCATATGGAACAAAATAAAGGCCTTTGTTCCCCCGGCTCAGACACTTCTACAGCTTTTGTTAACATTACTGTGGAGCCCCGGTCTTCCAGCTTTATCACTTTCTCTGCTGTCCCAATGGTAACAGGCACAATACCCATTAAAATACGCCTCTATGATATAGAGCAGGAGAGAGGAATAGATGCAATTGAAAAGACTTTGAATGTTTGGGTGAGTAATACATTTCTTTTTTTTTGTATCTTCCTTCTCTGCAAATGGAGGGTTTTATGATAGAGTCCTACCTGTACATATATGGCAAAATTGAGTGGAGGAAAAGAGGAAGTCACATTGTTGTACTTCCGTCATAGACACCCTTCAAGCACATCATAGATGTAATGTACGTGTATCGTTGTTGAATCTAAACTTCAGAAAACATTGAAGTAGTGCTTTTGTTATATTACATACATGTGCAATATGAACACAAGCGTTCTTGTCCTGAATAATTGTGCAATTTTTTATCCTAAGGAAAAATATATATTCTTTGGTGACAACCAATTATGCTTGTGCTGACATTCCATACATCTTGACAAACCAACAGACATACAAAAATATATAGTTTAGCTTCACTAACAATCACAATCATTTTGTGGGACATAATGCACATATGTGAGTGCTGAATGAAATGAATTGGGCCCTTGTCACACTGGTCAATCTAGTTGCCATATCAATTAAAATGATGTTGCTCTAGCCGAGTTTCTTCAAATGTACTTTAAGTAAATTTCAATCGATCAATGCTTTTTCCACTAGGTTTTGATGTGTAAGGGGAATTTAGTGGGCAAGGGACACACAATAATTCAACTCTCTTCTCCCATGTTGTAGACAGAGGGTATAGAGGAGAGAGTGGAAGAAACACATGTGGTTAAATTAGATGGTGAGTTGTTTCAGTATTTCTCAATCATAGTTATCATTGTTTTAACTATCAGTGAACATTACATTTGAAGAAATCCTGGATAATCCATCGACTTCTCTTTGTCTCGATAGGGAGGAGAGGGCTGTCTTTAACCATTGATGGAAAGCTGCCAGATAACACAATCCCTGACTCCAAATCCAATATCTTTATCAAGATGGAGGGTATGTACAACTAGACACAGTAGTTTTCCATACTGTGTAAATGACAATTAATGTCTTCCCATTCACCCCTCTCATCTGACACGCAGGGGAGGTGTTTGGCCAGTCAAGTGCCCAGACCCTTCTCTCTGCTGAAGGGGTTGCTGCCTTGCTCACATTGCCTGGTGGATGTGCAGAACAGACGATGAGACTACTGGCCCCTACAGCTTTAGCCCTCCGCTACCTTGACATCAGTCAGCAGTGGTTTGAGATGCCTACTGGTACCAGAGATGTGGCTCTTCATAACACTGAGGAAGGTGAGAATATATCAAATTGAATTTGAATGACATTAAAATGTAAACAGCTCTCATGCTTATTATTCTGTAAATAAGTCAATAACACTCATTTAGTTCTTTATGTGATAATGTACAACACATTTGTGTTATCATTTGAGTGTGATTTGTTCACGTTGATTGCTCTAAATCAAGAATAAAAAAAGACAGAAAACCATCTCTTTGTCAGGATACATGAGAATTTTGACTTTCAAAAAAGCTGATGGATCTTATGGAGCATGGCTTAATTGGCCATCTAGTACTTGGTGAGTATATGTTTTATGCTGCCATTATGCTTTATGACCTACTGTAGTTATTTCCAATATCTCAAATCGTAAATCGACTTTCTGCATCCCCTCATCTTTCTCTCCTTGTTGTTCTTTCTCTTGTCCTCAGGCTGACTGGCCTTGTAGTGAAAGTGCTGTCCTTGGTGGCAGAGCGCCAGTCAGTGGTTAGTGGACAGCAGGGGAGGAAGGCTAGGGTTGTATCTGAAGAAGAAATCCGTCACTCAGTCCGTTACTTGGTCTCAGTACAGAATGCTGATGGGTCATTCACTGACCCACATCCAGTGATACACACAGATATGCAGGTAAACTCTCTCGAAAGCGCAGTATATTTGAGAACCCCATGATGATATAGCAACAAACTCAAATACAAATCTGATGTGGGTGAAATACCGTCTCTCTGTTTTTAATGTAGGGAGGTATTGGAGGCAAAGAGAAAGAAGCATCCATGACAGCTTTCATAACTCTTGCACTGAACCAGTCGCTTCAATTCCTAAAAGAGGAAGAGCTGAATAATGCGGTGAGATAATGCGTACAAAGAGACAGAACTGTCCACGGTGACAATGCTTTTGTTTAGTTTTAAGACACCGTATGTAATGTATCATTTACAAAGAAAATCTGATGCAAAGGGTTGAGTGACGTTCTTTGTGCTACATTTCACCAGGAAGCAAGCGTTCTTAAATCAACAACGTACCTCCTGTCCCACCTTGAGGAGCTTGAGAGCCCCTATGCTGTTGCCATTACAGCCTACTGCCTTGCAGTTTGCCTGCCAGAGAAAACAAATGCGTTACCTGCCTGGACCAAACTCGAAGGATTGGCTGCTGTAGGCATGTCCCATCAGAGCAAACACACCCATTGTGGTTGAAATTAAAAAGGCCTATGACAGTATGATATTTTTAGAAATTACATTACATTATTTCTCCTTTATATTTATTTTCTATTTCTTTGACTAATCAGGGAAAGGTGGGTGCCATGTGTGGGGAGCTAATGCTGAAGATGTAGCAGAGGCCATCACAGTGGAGACTACGGCCTATGCCCTCCTAACTGCAGTAGCGCTTGAGCAGTTCAAGTGGGCAGACAGCGCAGCCTGCTGGTTAACCTCACAAGAAAACTATGGAGGAGGCTTCAGATCAACGCAGGTGATTGGGCCGCTAGATTGAGAAGTAGCTGAAATCCTATTCCAAAGACGTGGTCCCTATTTTCCTTGTGTGGTCCCTAATTAACAGTCATAATACAAAAGCTAAATGTGCCTTAATACCATGTCCAGGATACTATTGTGGCCTTGGAAGCCCTCGCTGAGTATGAGCTGAGGAGGACCGCGGAGACCTTCACACAAGTGGGAGCACAGTTCACTGTTCCAGGAAAGAGAGAGAGACAGGAACTGACACTGGAAAATAAGAGGGAGAAGGTGGAAAGAGAGATGAAGGTAACGTGGAGCATTGTCAACTACACACTTGTATGCACACAGAAATGTCTAACCTCGTACTTACATGAGCCGTTTTCTCTTGTGTTTGCTGTGTCAGAAAATGATAGGGAACAACATCAATGTGTGGTTGACAGGAAAGGGGGATGTCAAGCTGAAAGTGAGTTTGGGTTGATTTAATGTCTGAATAAATGTTCAAAGACGTCCAAAATGTACAGTAAATCAGCAGTCTGTTTGACAGGTCGTAAAGGTTTACCACCTATTGGAACCCAAGGACCGCTGTGAGCAACTGTCTATCAAAGTCACAGTGGAGGGGAAAGTGAAGTACACTGGTGAGTCACTGGTGTAAATTAAAAAGTCCAAACTGTATGCAATGTTGAAGAAAGGCTGAAAATGGGACTGTTGACTGCTGTCTCATCAGCTAAGGTCGTGGAAAATTACGACTACTATGACGAGGACTACGATAACAACGTGGAGAAACAGGGGCGAGTCCCACGGTCAGCAACTGAGTGGTTTGATGCTCGAACCCGATACAGAAGAGATGCTGACCCCAGCCCAAATTCAGACAATACTGTTACCTATGAAGTCTGTGTCAGGTTAGTTAAAGTGAGAATCACATTTGCTCCTCACAAAGTGTGTAGACCTCTATTCGGTAAAAGTCTCAAGGATTCAGCTGTGGTTTTGTGGAAATGGGCCACGAAACCCGATCAGCCTCTCACTCTGCCTGTTTACCTCCGCGTAGTCACAGCCTGAGCAGGAATCTCACCGGAATGGGCATAGCTGACATCACACTTCTGAGTGGTTTTGAGGCCGTGACCGAGGACCTAGACAAGGTTAGTAGCCCTCTTCCGTCTCCTTCTCATCGTCATTGTCAACATCAACATCGTGGTTCCACTGGACCAACGTTGAACCTTGCTAAATAAAAGCAAAGAGAGTAAACATCGGAGGGAAGGACTTAAGCATTGGACTTTCCTCTACTGTCACCTCAAAGTCAACCTTGTCTCTCCGCAGCTGAAATTGCTGCCAGAACAGTACATTTCCCATTATGAGGTCTCCTATGGAAAAGTGCTGATCTACTTCAGTGAGGTAAGGCTGAAATCTATAGACATACAGTTGTGGTCAAAAGTTTACATACACTTGTAAAGAACATATAGGTATGTCATGGCAGTCTTGAGTTTCCAATAAGTTCTACAACTCGTATCTTATATCAGCAATGTTAATATTTGGTTAAATGTCCCTTGGCCATTTTCACTTAAATTGGGCTCTTTTGGTAGCCGTCCACAAGCTTCTGGTTGAATCTTTGACAGAATTGGTGCAGTTCAACTAAATTAATTGGCTTTATGACACATACTTGTTTCTTCAGCACAGTCCACATGTTAAGAGTAGAAATCCTTGGCACTCAGGACTGCCATTGTATACAGTACATGTTCTTTATGTGTATGTAAACTTATGACCACAACTGTACACAATAATTTTAAATGGCCAAAACTAAGATGTTTTTTCTCTTATTCTAGCTCATTCAACAACCAGAATGCATTTCATTCGACGCTATCCAGAGAGTGCCAATTGGACTTCTACAGCCTGCTCCAGCCTCATTCTATGATTATTATGAACCAAGTAAGATTTATGTCATTTTCCCTGCACATTTTCTGTTTATCTGTGCTAGAAGGGGCGTCTTTGTTGAATGTACAAGGAATTAACTGACTATTTGCGCTTTCCTTGCAGACAGAAAGTGTACTGTGTTCTACTCTGCCCCCCAAAGAAGCAAGATGGTCTCCAAGCTGTGTTCAGGGGATGTGTGCCAATGTGCAGAAAGTAAGCCTTTATTCCAAGCAAACAGTCTAACAAATTGTGTCCTTCATGTTTGTGCAAATGATGTTAAATATCATACAATGTTGTTTCTCTAGGACCCTGTCATAAAAAGAAAAGTGTATTTGAAACAGTCAACGGTAAAAAGATCACAATGGAAGATCGTATAGAACATGCTTGCTTCTTCCCCACTGTAGATTACGGTCAGTACTGCACAAGGCAATACACTACTTTAGTTAACTTTAAAGACCCAATCCAGAATGTTGTGTTTATTTGGCCATTACAAATTCACATACATTTTTCAAGAGTTTGATTTTGAACATGGAAAATGTCACATAGTCTGTTCTAACTCGTTTTACCAATGTAAACAAACTTTTAAGATCCTCAAAGTATATGTACACATGTTACATGTTTAGCTGTCACATACAGTCAATCCTGCCTTCAATCCAATGAATCAAAACATAAAGCTAGGATAAAGATGGCAGTGCTTCAAAAAGGGTACTATACTACAATTGAGTGAAACTGTTCAAATTAATTCTATATGTATAAATGACTTGACTTTTAGTTGGATGGTTGTTTTCAGGATACATCGTTGACGTTGTCAGTGTGTCCGTGAAGAGCAACTTTGAGCTTTACACCACTAATGTAACTGAGGTACTCAGAGCAAGTAAGTATAACTGCAATACTATGTAATATACAGGTGAAATAAACATTACATTTACGTTTTGATGACCTGCTGTAAAATATAATGACTATATGCTCTGTGTCCTCCAGATGGAGATATGCATGTGAATAGCAACGCTGTTCGAATGTTTGCCAAGAGACTTCAGTGTAAAGGACAGTTAGAGACGGGCAAACGTTATCTCATCATGGGCAAAGATGGATCCACAACTGACTCAAACGGAGAGTATGTGCCGTCAGGGATATTAGTGAAAGATTTTGATCTCTTAGGTTTGACACCGGTTCATTCTCCTTCTGTACATTTGCCCTCTCCCTCTCTCTGTAGGATGCAGTATCTGTTGGAATCAAACACCTGGATTGAAGAAATGCCTGAAGATCGAAAATGTCAGCAATCCTCCCACAAAGCCGCCTGCAAAGGGTTGAAAGATTTTGTATCCGAGTACAAGACAGACGGCTGTAGACAGTGAATGTTCACAAATGTCGTTGGTATACCTTTCATTTACTTGCTTCACTATTACTTCATTAACAGTAAACCTCATTAGTTGCCCATGAAATATATAGTCACCATGGATGTTGAGGTATATAAAGTACTTATTACAGAATACAAAAACAGCACCCAAAAGTCTTTGTCTTATTTTATTTCTACAGTATGTGTTAACTATGATTATCAGATTTATGAAAGCAAAGTAAAAGTAAGTGAGTTGGTACGGAGACACTGAGACACTGAGACAGACAGTCGGTGGTTGATTAGTTCAGCCTGACTGAATCCACTCCAGAATAAATGTACCGAAACAACAAATGCTCCACCACGATATCATTTAAAGTATCACCTCTTACAATGTATACCGTAACTCTTATCTCCAGTTAATCAATACACCTACCAATATTATATTGTGTGTCTTGTGCTTTGTTCTGTTTCCCTGTTTGTCTAATACTATTCTGTAATTCCATTGACTGTTGTTCAGGTAGATCTAGTTTGGCTCATTTTCTGTAAAGTCCTTTGAGACTCGTGATAAAGGGCTCTATAAATCAATGAACTTGAACTTGATCCAATACTTAAATAGAAAAAAAGCCTCTGAATGTGGTCTAGCAAATGCCAGGTAATAATATTTGAAATAGAACACAGCATAGCCTGTTTTACAAATCACTCAGTTCTGTCTATACAAGAACAGAACACAACGACGGGGAGAAAAGTTCATCCACTCCTCTCTCTTATGTCCAGCCAAAGAGTGAGATTCAGTTGGGTTTGGTGGTACGACTTAGCTTTCCTACCCAATGCATTTATTTTTGAGGTCATTTTTTCTGTTGCCGGCAGTAAAGGACCTGAGAGAGGTCTCTGTACTCAAAGCAACCCCACGTCACTACCCCCCTCCCTCCATCTGCAAGGTGAGGGAGAGGTGGAGAGGGGAGAGGGGGAGAGGTGGTGTGGTGTAGGGTTAGCACAGTGCGCACACATCAAGTCAGCAGTACGCACACTGAGGCTGGCCCGCTGGTTGAGTTACAAAGTGACAGGCGGCGGATCAATCATCGGCTCATAAGGATAAGAGCTCCATCAAGTGCCATTCCCAAATATGCTCAACGTGAAGATACATACAGAGATACCGCACGATAATTAGTGTAATTACACAGTTCAAAACCTCGTTGAGACGTGGAGGGAGGTAATGGG
>OMOT01039645.1:6737-22815 GCA_900312575.1 Acanthochaenus luetkenii | reverse complement strand
CGGTAAGGATGGATGGTTGGTTTTGTTATCAGTGTTTAATTTATTTATTTATTACCAGACACAATGAATGTGATACTTGGAGAGATGAAAGTATGGCCAAGGTGGAAGAACTTGTTATATAAAAGGAGACTACAAAGAGAATAAAATGACTTTTAGAGTGAGTTTAATATTCTTTGCAAGCATTATGCCATTTCATCAAACTATAAACTAGTTTCTGCATTGGCACTTGGAGTTAACTGAGAAAACTTGTTAGTAATGTCAGCATTCCTTGTTAAAACTAACGGGTATCATTAGCCACTAGCTAGCTCTATGGTTCATTCCCCCATGTAGGCAAGGCATCTGCCCTGCTGTGTCCTTGAGCAAGACACTGATTCCCTACTAACTATAGGGGTGCTGCTCTGTAGCCAAGGATATCGTCTTACCATCCTGTTGGGGGGGAAAGTGAAAAGAGAATTTCACTACAGGAATTGGGAGTAGAATGCACAGAAAAATCCTGGCATTATGCTATTGAGAGACTGCATTTTTCTGACTCTTCTGTTAAGTAGAACATTATTTGTCATGTGTGTATTTTTAGAGAGATGGATCCGTCACGGACCCCTCTGAGCGAGGCAGAGTTTGAGGAGATTATGAACAGGAACAGAGCCATCTCCTCCAGCGCCATATCTAGAGCTGTGTCTGACGCCAGCGCAGGTAACACACACACACCGATGCATACTCTGTAAACACAGACATGCATACCATGGATGCACACACATGCATGCCGCTGTTGGTCAGTAACACACAAACTGTGACTTAACATAAATGCAAACTCACCGCTCTCTCTCTCTCTCGCTCTCGCTCTCTGTGTGTGTGTGTGTCTAGCTGACTATGGCAGTGCTATAGAGACCTTGGTGACAGCCATCAGTCTGATAAAGCAGTCTAAAGTATCAGCTGATGACCGCTGTAAGGTCCTCATCAGTTCCCTGCAGGATTGTCTCCATGGCATAGAGTCAAAGAGCTATGGTTCTGCCTCCAGGTAAGAAATAAAGGAGGTGACCAGACCGCCTACCTGTATATATTTTGTGTAGCAGCTCCACTTTTGGACATCAGATTACACTGGTACAAGTTGCTACTGTTAAAACATGCCAAATGGGATGATTGAAAAGTGCGTAATGTTATTTTCCCAGCCAAGCTGTGTTCTCTTTACGGTGGCTAGTGTATTTGAGTACTTATCAGCCACTTTTGCATTTTAGATTAGATTAACTTTATTGTCATTACACAGTACAAGCACAATGCTACGATATTAGGTGTGTCTAACCAGAGTGCAAAACAGCAATTATATGTATGTATATATATATTGTTTTTTTAAAGAGTGGGTCCAGTATTTTGTTATTAGTTAGTAGTAGTATTTAAGTAGTATATAAGTGTCTGCTAAATGCCTTAATGTAATGTAGTACCTTTACTCTGTGTATTCGGACATTAGGGAAGAAGAGAAGGGAGGCATTGTGGGGGAGACACAAAAAAGAAAGCTCTGGTAGGATTCAGTCCCAGGACAGTGGGGGCATACTACCATTTTCAGGAGCATTTCCATTTGTTTGCTTGGTGAAATGGTGAATTCTTGGCCAAGCCTCTGTGAGAGGATACTTTGGTACCCAGAACATGACCCACTGATGTTTCTCTTTGTTTGTGCCAGGCGTGAACGGTCCAGGGAACGTGACCACAGCCGGTCCAGGGAGAAAAGCCGGCGTCACAAATCCCGTAGTCGCGACCGGCATGAGGACTATTACAGAGAGCGCAGCCGGGAGCGTGACCGCCACCGTGAGAGGGACCGGGACCGAGACCGGGAAAGAGAGAGGGAGCGAGAGTACAGACACCGTTAGACCGGAGGGGGAGGTGTGTATGAATATCAAAAATTTCTTCTGCTTTTTTTCTTTTTGTTCTTCTGTTCTGTCAGTTTCTCTCTTCTCCCTTCTTTATCACTACTTTTATGTCCCAGACCTGGGCTGAGCCAGGCTGGTCCAGGCACAACTAAACTAAACTTTGTGGCAAGAGGAGAGACCACCAGTCGTCGGTTTCAAAAAGTCCTCTCTTTGATTGCTCACCTCCTCTCTCTTCCTTGCCTCCTCACCAAAATTAATTGGATTTAAGGCTCTAGTAGAGCAGTGTTTCTCAACTGGAGGCTCACAACCCAACTGAGGCACCAGCCTTTCTGAAACAGAAAACGTCAACATTTTGATAGAGATCCAGGTGTGCATTATTGTTTTATCCCCCAGTATAAGGGAAAACCTTGAGGGTTAGTCACACAGCCAGAAACATTTAGGCCATGAACTTAAACCGTTGCACATGCAAAAGAGTGCATTGGCTTCCTGGTTCCCTTTTGAAATCATAAGGTGAAATTTGGGTTACAATGCAGAAACCCGCAGAGAACCCCCAGTCTAGAATGGCCTCAGCCTTTGATCTAAACTTTTTCCCGTGTGTTTTGGAGGAAGGGGACAAGGAGAGAAGAGGTAAGCAAGGAAAGACTTTTGAGACTCAATCCTTTCATGGTGTCAGGTAGGAGGTAAGGTAAGTTTGCTCTTCTCCACATTTCATTATCACTGATCTGTTTTTATGGTGTATATACAGTATGTCTTTGTCAGAAAATGTGTGTTGATACACATTTCATGTATTTCACTATGCTGCTTTGTACAAAGGGACCTTGTAAGAGTTTGTATCAATACTCCCAAAATCAGAAAATAGTGCTTTACCGTTGATAGTTAATTGGAAATTGACTTTGTGGATGCTGTGTTACTTTTTTGTCTACAGACCACAGTGGCTCATACATTCCAAAATTCACCAGCCACCTACTCTGATTTATCAGCCAAGTAGAATTTCAGAGTAGAATAGGGAATTCTCACAGAGATGGGATTAATGTATGCAAGGCAGGAATGGTAACCATCTATCATTTAGAGGTCCTGTGCTAATCTTAAAAACTATTTGGTTGGTGAAGTGAATTTTGGGATTTACCAACAACTATGGCCAGTGGACAAAAAAAAGTTGGTTTTCTGGTTTGAATGTATGTGAGGTAATGGTGTGTATTTGGACTGCTAACAGTGACATGGTTTGTCAATGTGCGGTTGAGTGATTATCAGTTTTCAGATGTCATAGTATTCCACAATCATTTCTGACAGTACTTAGTACAGATTTTGCATTTATGCTTGTTCCGTATTTTCTAATTTTATTGTATTTCTTAGAAAATATATGCCAATACTCAACTGCAAAAAAAGTTTAGTAGAGCAACACATAAATTGTTCCATTCATAGATAAGTTGGTAGGTCTCTACTTTGACATGTACATTTTTTGAAAACTAGTTTTGCACTTAAAAATAATAATGTTAAATCTGAAAGTTTGTGGTTACTGCTTTAACTTCATGTAGTAATTTCTGCACTGAAACCAGAAATATAATTGTCTTGAATACTGATGTAGCTTGTTTTGAGAGCCCTAAAATTAAGAATTATGTTTTGAAAACTTGCCAAATGTATTAGCTATGTTGTGTATACATTGCCATCGATTTTAAGTTGAAAACTTTAATATTGTAATTTTATCATACTGTCAAGAGCAAGTGAGAATTGACCTGATCAAACCATGTCAATATTTAATGGTTTTTGGACAAAGAAAAAATTGACAATGTGATTATGCTACATATACATGTCAGTAATATAGCTTGACAATCTGTGTTTTTGTGTAGTTGAGTATTTTTGTTAGCATAGTGTTGCTCATTTTGCTGCTATTATACCTCAAGTCAAAGGGGTTGAGGTAAAGTTAAAACATTATTTATACCAATGTCCTGTCATAACTTATTCTGACAACCTGGATGTTAGTATGGAGTCCAAATCTTGCAATGATATGAAATGTCACACAGATTTGTTTTTAAGACGTAACAGGTTTGAGGTCAAGTCAAAAGTAAAATCTGGATGCACTTCCCAAATTTTCCCACAGCAATGAATTGATGATTTAACTGTAATCTGTTTATTATCAGAACTGCTTCACATTAAAGATTAATAAATCACAATACATTATTGTTAGTAGTAAATCACTGGTATATTAGCAAGAGTATATTACTGTGTAAAGGTGGGGTGATGACAGTGGGAGATTGAAATCTAGAATCAGAATAGCCCTTTTCAAATCCCCATGTGTACCCTTATTTTTGTGCCGTTCACCAGACCATCATTTAAAAACATTTAATTAACCTGCCTGGTTCAATACAACTTGCATTACACCAAATAAAACCGACTATCTCAACTTGTACATTACATTGAAATGAAATTAAAAATACTAATTAAAACTCAATGATTTTCAGTTTCAAAGCAAACCTATAAGGGGTGATTTGACATTCACTGTGATACATCTGGAGAGTCTAACATCAATATTTAGTTATTTCTGTGCCTCTCACCTTGTATGTATTGAGAAGAAATGATTACAGATTAGACTACAGGAGATCATGGAAATGAGCATTCTATTGCCATTACAATAGTTAGAATATGGATCAAACTTGGGTCAATTACTAATTAAAATCCCCTCAAAATCATTGATTTGCTTGGATCTGCCTAGAAGGAAAGGGGGGCGGGATTTGTATTTTTTTTGGATTGGTTCTATTATTCCAGATAAGTCCACCACAGATTTAAATTGAATCCATTTTAAATAGTAAATCGACCCAGGTTGGCTAAAGATCATAACAAAAAATGTTCCCAGTGTCTTGGTTCATAGATTTGACAGCTGGTTGTGATTTTGTTGGCTTGTTGGAACTAAAGTCGTGTTTTTCAAATGGTATGGGTTATAGGTGACTTTTTTTCTGATTGAAACTACTTAACACTAGCTTGTATATAATTATTTTAGGTACCAGCTTGTCATTTGAATGTCATGTTTATGTTTGAATTATATGTAGATGAATACTTTTTACGCTAATGTTGAGACATTTACTGGTGTTTCTCATGGATACTTGGGGTTTGTGGCTAGGGTGACAAAGCATTATATGATCTTTGTGTTGAGATGCGTTTACCCACCGTGTCACTTGCGTGTAGATATTTGATAGCACAACATTTTTGGGATTGCAATTGAAATATCGGTTTTCAACGTTTTTGTGTGTTGTCTTGAGGTCCTTTCCACCAAAGGCACTATAGAATTGTTTTGTTGTGTTCAACCATTCCTTCGAACGGGTTGAGTTAAAGGGATAGGTCATTCATTGTGCATTGTTTTACAGGGCTTCTCTTGCTTTAATAAAATGGCTAGTTGAACAGTAGCAGAACAATTAAACCTGAATTGTTCCCCTCCTACAGATTACAGTGGCCCTCCAGCAACTTTCTACGCTAACACTTCTCCCCAACTAATATTTATAAAAATAATTTTCTCATGAAAGAAAATTTGCCTTTTAAGTCATAATTCAAGAGAATCTAGGTTAATGTGATAAGTAAACTTAAGCAAAAAAGAATTTTGTTCACTCTTGCTATCACTCCACCTTAATTTCTTAACATAGTGCACACAGAGCATGAAATGGGTCCTATATATTGAAACATTTTTCATTTATTCCTTTTTTTTTCATGATTAGTATCTGCTTTTTCATTTCACTCATGAAGCTTGTATACTGCTTTATGCTGAGAAATGTTAGCTGGGGTGTTTTCGTATGTTGTGGAGTTGCTGCAGGAATGCCGTTTGTCATTTGGTAACAAAAGCACGGTGGATGATTCTGTGTTGTTCAGCTAGTTACTTTGAAAACAAGGAAACCAATGTAAAAGAATGATATCTTAGGTCTTAGAATAACCTTTCAAATGATGGACCAACTTTAGCTAAGTTGATCTTTACTCTGTTCAAGCCCATTCTGCCATAGCTACAAAGCATCTAATTGAAAAGTAAGGCTGCGTGTCCACCGGGAACCTCTTTACAGCACATGATTTGTGTCATGTTTCCAAATTTACTTAAAGCGCAAGCTTTATTTTATTTCTTAGATCGGCAAGCACTAGATGGGTAAAAATATATTTGCCCTTTTAGCAAAAGATAAGTTTTCTATAGTAGCGTAGCAATAGCCACAACTAGCCCTTTTCACAAGCTTCTCTTTAGCTCTATTAGAAAAGAGAACCCCAGTGGACACAAGGTCTAATGTTTTTTGATAATATTGATAGTATAAATAATTAATTGCTACAATGTACGCTAATGGGGATCTCATTAACGATTGTTGCCCCTTTTCACCTGTTTAACAGTGTTTTTTTCTGTAGAAATAAAACTAATATAAACAAACAAAAAATCATTGTACAATTTTTAAGGCCAAACATGCCCATTCTGTAAGATTAGTCTTCTGTACATGCAGTTGGTCTGATATCACAGAGATAATAATTGTAATCAGGGAAAAGAGCTCACGTTCATCAGGATTGAGTAATAGTATTCATGATAATGATGTCCATGCCATGACTCTTGTGTCCACAGATATGCTTTAACACTGTTTTATCTGTTCTTATAGCCATGGGGGAGCACATAGTGTCTGTACCAGGCAGAAATGACTGACGCTCTCGTCAGTCTGTCTGTAGCTGTATGTTTGCTGGGGGTCGCAGCCCTAATGTCCTGATCAAACAGGCATACTCTTTGCTCATGTCAAACCTGGGCCAAATATGGTTTAGAATCCTTTCTGATTTGGGAATTGTTTAAGTCGACTGTCCCTGTGGGCCATGGGTGTGGGGGACAAGTCAAAGGTATTTTGTTGGGTTTCAGAGGAAAGTCAGGAGATAGGCATTCACACCCATTTCATGTTAGTGTAGAAATGTAGAGTGAAGCACATGTGTGGTCAATCAAATCTGCCTCTGTTCCAGAAAACCTTTGAAAGTCACAATTTATTTTACCCTGAGAGATAGCCTAAAATACATGTGTAACATATTAAGCAGTAAATTACATTTGTAACTTTTATCTCGCTCTTATCCTGAGCAACTTGCAGTAAGTGTAATGGTAGAATAGAAAATAATAAATTGTAAAATGGTCAACTGTTTGATTGCAGGGTGTTCTGTGGTATACTTTGTGGCAGGTGAACCCATTTGATATCATGTATCTAAAAGGATTTGATGGACTGTTCTATTTCCTGGCTGTATTGATTGACACGCTGCTACACACATAATGTTTTCTACGAATCACCCACTAGTAGTCGCAGCATCCATACGTTTCTATAATAACCATACAATTTTCCTTACGTTAATCTAAAATGCTGAATGTTAAATGTCCCAAATTATTAAACATTAGTCTATCATAGGATACAATGATAGAATGATAACAATTGCCCGTTGCCTCAAGTTCAAATGATTCTCGTTGCACTTGTACTGGATGTTGTTGTCCCTTTGGAGGATACTGTGGCAATAAGTGGTGAGATAGTTCAGAGGGGTGGGGGTTAGAGTTTTGCTTCATTGTTCTATGAAGGGTTGGTATTGTCTGATTAATCCAACCATGCACCATGTAAGACAAAACCCCTTCTATGGCCAATGCACCTACCAATTTTAACGTGTATTTCTAAGTCTTTCTATAGATATACTGAACTAATTTGACCTGATTTCTCTAACTTTGAGCTAAAATACTTCAGTGTCAATACCAATTGAACTTGGCATCTCTGCACCATGTAAAGCAAAACCTTTTGTCACCAACACTTAATGAATTTCATTTGAAAATGTTCTTCATAGAAATATTAAGTAATACATTGAGATTACTTTCTATATTGGAACTTTTGTGAATTCAGCTACAAAATCAAGTAAGCCTAGATCATAGTTATTTTTTCTGTTTAGGGCGGGGGCCTACATCCGTACCTGGTGGATGGGTTGAGGGTTTTTTTAAATGGGAGGACGGTAATGAAGTCACTGTAGCATTGTTGGCAATCTACTTCAAATTGGAATAACAGTATTACCATTTATAGTTAGGATTAAAATACTGCCGTTCGGCCCTTTCCAATGACCTGTATCTTGCATGCTGGGCTTTCTTATTGAACAGCAGAATAATTTGGGGGTTATATACTGGAACTGTGTTGACCAGACCGTATGGTGTTACCTTAAAGTGCCTTTGCATTAAGATTATTGTTTTCTCTATGTAACAATCTCGCAATGCTTAGAAACCCCACCACTGGACTGTTGTGGCAAATATTAACTTGCTGTGTCTGTTCGGTGCGTCCCATTCTCGTTGTGTGTTTTGATCTACAGTTGCTCTTGTCCTTTCTGTCTCTTTTCCTTCTGTGGTGCTTAATTTCCTGAAAACTAGTTGGCTGTGTCAGTTTAATTTGTATTGCCCCTCCCATGCGCCCTTTCTTCAGATGATACCTTGACATTATGAGTTTTAGTGAGCCATGTTCCTTCAGAAAGCATTTGTCACACAGTTTGGGAAGTGGATTCTCTTTTCAGCTACTGTATGTCATTGGTGGCATTCATCATTGAAACAAATGAGTGCCAAGCTAGCTTTCAGTACTAATTAGTTATAAGGAAGAATATTAACAAGCTCATAGAATAGCTTATAGTCAAATGTAGGAGACATTTTGCTATAGAGTCACTCCCAAAGAAAAATAAAACTAAATGTCATAATGTCAACAAACTATAAAACTTCCAATAGCCCAAGTGTTTGCTTCAACAACAAAAAGCAAGAGGATTTTGTAACTTTTTTCAGTATCCATTTAAAAGACCTCAGAGAAAGTGAAGGACAAATGGGAGGGAGCAACACTTAGAGCTTCTGTTGGTAAGAAAAACAGCATTGTAAGTTCTCACCCCATCGCAATATTTAAATCTCTCTCCGCGAAGTACCTACTGTGATCTGTTGGCTAGTTTCAGTGTAGGAACATACATATGTAATGCTTTCACTCTGTAAAAGTTGGCCTTTTCCTCCTACAATATGTAGTTCATCAGATTTGATATTGTGTGCTAATCACACAAAAGTGGGTGAAACAATAAATGGAAAAAAAACGGACCCTGCTATGCCGGGCACACAACTACACGACTTCAGGCTCAATTTAGCTGTCCCAGACACGTTTTTGAGATCGGAGATAAAATCCCCTTGTCAGAGCGGACTTGGTGCGCTTGGCCGTCACCGAAGCTCGTTATGTTTTAGCAGGTCAAAGAGGCAGTCTGACCCAGATTTTGAGCCGTCTCAGACATTCGCAAATTTCCGTACGTTTTATTTTGTCTACATCGCTCTTTTAGTGTGAGATATTTAAAGACAAGATTTGGAAACTTTGATCAGCAATAGCCAATGAGAGCTCGCTCAGTAGCAGTATGAGTGTCAAACAATGCAGTCCTGCTAGCTCTTTTGATTGGACTGCATTAGTTGGGCTTCACAATTTATTTTCAACACTTTGCAGAACAGACAACACATGCTGCCTCCATCTCCCCAACCGAATTTGGTGCTGCCAGCTACTCGTTCTTCTCAACCTCCATTTTAGCACAATCAGGTGAAAAACACTTGGTTTTCGCAAGACAACAGGGTATCTAGATCCTTCATAGCCAAATAAAAGTAAATAATCTTTTAATGTGACCCCCATCTTTAAGTGTGTGCACCACTACATTGGTGAGAAGAGAAAATACGGGAAAGAAGATAACTTAATGTGTGCGGTACAGAGCTCTCTGGTTTTTCACAGTCGTGTAGTGTGTGTGCTCGGCTTTAGGTGCACAACCCTTGGTTTGGGATGCACATGTAAATCAAAGTACATTGCTTAATTTGGCAGGTGATTTGAAAACTACAGGGTAATGGCTAAAGTGTTTGCTGTCTATGTTTTATAATTAGTCAATGACCATTTGTCAAAGATGTGCCGTCTTGTCGGCTAAGGCTATTAGCCTAGCTAAGCTAAATGACAGTAGCATTCTTTGCTATCTTAAATCTTGCACGTTTTGTGAAGATTTAAATGAAGTATTTTCATTGGTATGTTAAGATGTTTTTCTTTTTACAACAGTAGTGTATTCTGTCCTAAATGAGTGAAGTAGTAAACTGCCTTCATATGTCCTACATCAGTATCATGAAATAAAGCTGCATTTACATGTATGAATGTAATATATGTATAAAAACCCGGCCTCTATTTTTCACACCAAAAAAGAACTAGCATTTACAAAATTGCAATATGCTAAATGAATGATTTTTTTAACCATAGCTTGGTGTCTCGCCCCCAAATTCAAAGTGATGTAGCAAAACTGTAATTTTCCTCTTTAAAATAGAGGTTCAAAACACATTACAATTAAAATCTTTGTCTATTTTGCTTCATATTAATCCTTGAATGTGTAATCCAAATTGCAGTTGATGATTCGGTAACAAAATCAGCTTTTCTTCATTGTCCCAAGTCTTAACATAAATTGTATATATGGATGGCATTCCCTGTCTGTCAAAAGTGCTTCATGAGAGTGTAACCACATGTATACAGCAATAGACAGATTTACTTAAACATGCATATCGACAAGTAGCAACAGTGATTTAAAAAATGTAATTGTTGAATTTTGGATAGCACATTTAAAGCTCTATGTGATGACTTTGTGGTAAAACATTCACATTTAATTGCTATTAGTGTTGGAGTTGGCCTTTCCAAGCTCCAACGAAACCATCAACGTAACATGAGACCCTCCAGAACAGCCAATCCTGAGCAGCGGTGTACTACATGGTACACTCGCTGGAAATCGTAGTGTCGCATGTAAAGTGATGTGTTTTACGTAACATCCGGGTACTATGTTAGTAGACACACTGCTGTCACTGTAGGTACACACAAGTCATTAACCCCCCCCCCACACACACACACACACACACACACACACACACACAGTTGTTGTCTGACGGAGTACAGTTGCGAATGCTGACCCGAGTAGCCGCTGACGTTCCAAGTTATTACATAGAGCTTTAAATGTCATTGGGTATAGGTCTGGACACAACTGAATATAATGGTAATTTATTCATGTGTGGACATTTTATAGATGGATTTAACTTTTGCTTCTCAGATTTCTGCTGTTCAAGTTTGCATGACCTGGTTCTCTGTGTGTGTGTCTGTGCCAGGGTTGGGTGCAATACACAGTCAACTCGGCAAGAGAAACCGCAGTTCATATGCTAACAGTTCATTCATTCTGTTTTTTATTAATAGGCTGGATTTGCAGTGACGGAGTTTTCCAGATTTCAGGTTTTTGGTTATTTGTAATGAGAGATGGTAATTTTTCTTTTCCTGGTCAAACACCCCTCGTGCAGCCATGTCAAGGTGTTCAATAAAGGAATTTGGAGGATCTTCCACTCCCTGAATTGACTGAATTGAACCCAGCCCTGGTGTCCACTATGTATGTGTAGTCTAGAGGTTTAATGGTGAAAAGAAAAATGAGCAGTGTTGACTATTGGGCTGCCTCGAAAACAAACTCCACCCTTCGTTTTGACACCTTTCAGCTAACGAGGATCAAGGAAGGATGGAAGGAATACATGGAACTATTTCAGTTCGACACCACCGCCCCCACCCTGCATGACGGACAGGATTGCAACCACGGCCACCACCTCTTCCTCCACCCCTCCATCTCTCCTCTCCTCCACCCTTCTTCCTCTCTGTCTGTCCATCTTGTCAGCCTGGCTAGCGACAGTGGATGGAAGGCCCTCACCTGTGTAAGGTTATGTTATCAAAACATCTATACTCATGGTAACTAAAGATGATGAAAAGAAAAAACTTTCCAACAAGCTCTTTTATTTTTATGATGTTTTATTTGATATGAAAATGATGAGTACGTGTGTGATGCTTTTTCGCAAAGTAACGAGAACATTAAATGGCCTGCACGATTCGTAACATTAAAAAAAAGACGCACCCAACATGGCATCATCCCAGTTTTTGTTTGGTTTCTGTTTTTATTTTTTTGCTCCCTGTAGTGTTTAGGAATCGTTGGTTTTTATAGGGTACCTGTTTTGTTTTTTTATCTTTTCTCCCCATCCCATCCCCTTGTTCCCATTTATTCTTTTCATGGTTAGGATAATGTTTGTAAATGTCTCTGCTTTTGATGATTAAAAACTAGATTGTGTTGTAATAAAAAAAGGTTTACTGAGGTCCACGCTGCATTTGGTGAATTCCTCTACATGCTTGGCTCATTTATATTAAATGTATATGTTGTACAGGCCAAAAAAATAATGATTCATATTGAATTTGTCTACATTGAGATTACCTTTTAGCTGTACTGACAAGCTGCTATGTGTTATTATAGGGCCCTGTTATTGAGCAAATTAAGCACCATTGACCAATGCCTGTCTCCTTTTTTTATTTTTGCTTTGTTTTATTTAATTTTTTTTACCTCTAATTGATCATACTTTTGCAAGGTAAAATGTGTCATTTTGCAATGTGGGTTGATTTATGGTTCAGAAGATATTAAGACTGAACCATTTTATATGAACAAAATGTATTTTAGTTTTTTGGATTGTCTGAAAAACATTCATTCTTAGACTTAATGCATTTCTGTTCTATCAGCCATACACATTTTCCAAATTTAAGTAAATGTAAAAAATATTGTGCTGATGTTCATAACTTAAATATATTTTTATTTTAAAGACTCATATCTCACACCATGGAATGAAAACACATTTTCAAAACTAATATTGTAAGGCACCAAATCAGCACAAACTGGTTATGCATATGCAATTCCTCTTATATGGAATATCTACAATTTTGCTAACATTGCCATTATATGCAATGCATCCCATAATCAATGGTACATCATGTTCCTGTGCATTTTTATTGGACCAGAATATCTTATCATGAACCCTTTGTGATAGAGCTTATGGAAATAGAAAATAAGACTCAAGACTTTTATAGCCCATTAAAATACATGTCTTTTTTACACTGTTAGCATAACAAATGAAAACAAGCCTTCAGTCTCAAACTACATCATACATAGCTTGAAAATACTGTAAAATACTTCGGTTCGAGCCCTTAAACCAGCAATGAAACTAAAAGTCATGGATCAAACGAGATTAAAAGCTAATTCTCTGCTGTTGTATACAACCATTACTCTCTAAACAGGTTAACAAACCCAACCTTTGATCGAATTTCCCACAAAACCCTCTGCTAACATCCAGCTTTACGGTTCAGTTCTTGTGTATATGGAGGGTTTCAACTCAGCATTTGTGTTTTATATTTTGAGATGTCAGCTTTGTAACAAAACAAAATGTAGATAGAGTTTTGATACAGAAACAACTGTAGGAAAAGGGAGATTGGACACTTATCTTTATGAAGAACCAAGTTCTGGCACAATCTCAGTTCTCCCAATCTGCTTGTGTTGAGTAGTGAAGTGAACCGAACTTTGGAAGCGATTACAGAAAAATGTCTGTAGTTAGCTGTGCGGCTGCCTTGTTGTGACTTCTCTCCACAGCGCTGAAGGTGAGTGTTTTCAGGTCTACATGCACTGCAGAGGAAGACCAGCACTCTTCTGCCCTGCTCATCATCGCTTGTGCTTCACTTACACTCCTCAAGGTCCGGGGTGTGATGTGTGTTTCCCCCCCTAGTGTGTCACTTGTCTTTGGACAGAGTGCTGGTATGCAGCGATTCCCCTCTGTACCACCACCTTTTGTTAGATAATGTGATTTTTGTTAATTCTATAAGCATCTAAAGGCATGTCTTTTTTTTTATTACTTTGTTATTTTATCATTATCAGATGTAAAACCATGTTTTGATGTTAAGACCAGCGTGGCCCAGATCTGAAACTACAGGTTTAACCAGATAGGTTAATTCAAAGGTTCTTTGTAAGTGCAACTGATTAGAAAAGTACAGTGGCAAGTTGCGAAAACACAGCTTGCCTGAGACAAGTTTTACAATAGTAAAAGTAATACACGTTGCTCTTAATAGTATTTGGGGTTTTCAGTGTGACTTGGGTTTACAGGTTTATCCCCATTCCTGTTCCCCTTTTGACTGTCTTTAGCTTTGTGTCGTGCTGATCACGATGAACAAAAGTATAAGATATTTGCTCTCTGAAAATAAAACCTGGATTAATTCAGTCATTTGGTCTTGTGGTTTTCCTTTGTGCTGTATGCATGTAGACAGTGTGGATGTTGAGTAGATGGAGGCACTACAGTGGGAGGTCAAGTACTGTCAGGGCTCTATTGAGAGAAGGTGTGGGGGGTGCAGGGTAAATATATGGAGGAAAGGCTGAAGAGAAAAGCTACATATAAGTATATATATATAGCTATAAACTAATCATCGCATCGCTTCAGGAGTGGATTAGAAATAGATGTAATTCCACAGAGCAAGACTGCTATTGCCTATATTGTATGTGATTAAGATGCCATTTTGGGAGTATATACAGTACCAGTCCAAAGTGTAGAAACACCTGCTTAAACCATTTTTCATGATTGAAAATGCTTTAAACTATAAACTTGTCTATAAACACATTAGCTGATATGTGTACTTATATGAGCAGATAATCATAAGTGAATTGCATTAAGAAGTTTCATTTTTAAATGGAAATCTCGTAAACTCATTGGGGGAGGGGAGGTTGTTCACTGCTTGCGTGAGCCAAACTAATTGTATCTTCCTTGCTTGCACAGCAGCAAGGAGAGGAGCAGCATCGGTGCCTGTCAATCAAGAGACAGAGTGCAAAACAAGCATGTGATATTCCTAGTAATGGGAGGTGTTTAGTCAATGACGTGTATGGCAACCAGCCAATGGGCATAAAGTAAGTTTTCACTATGCAGTATGGATATAAGATAGTTGTCACCTTGCATGGAATGGAAGCTAGCCAAAGGATATAAGGAACCTACTACTGTCACGATTCATGTGTGAGTCCGGTCATATCCTGTGGACGGACTGCACATCCACGCGTGCCAATAAACGCACTTGATGACCTGACTCGCTGACTCCTGTCTACTTACCGACTCCATTCCTGAAAAGATCTCATACCAACAGGTGGTGCATTGTTTTATTGAAATATCTTGGTACGTACTGGTGTTCATGGTGACATCTACCTTAACAGACGCTCCAGGACCTGTAGAATTGTTCATATTAAAAAATAAATAAAGACCACCCGCCATATTTTAAAATGCATGGCACCTAACTGTTACATCAGTTTCACCCTTCTTCCCTCCATTGGAACCTTTGTATCTGCATCCCCCAGACATGTCGGACAACTAAAGACGTAACACACGCGTTACTTCCGGTGCTTGTTTGGCCGGCGATTTGACATGAATCGCTGGCCGTGTAAAGTGCCGTTTTGATGCCTCAATGGCACGTTTATTAGATGTAGAAACGCACAGTGGCACAAGAAGAGTCGTCTAGAGCGAACGACCGGATCAACTTCTTCGTATCTACTGTACTATGTTCAAAAAGATGGCTGAATTTGGTCCAGATTCCGGGGGACGAGTTAAGGTACGTCAACAGTCTTTAGTCTGATTCGTGGCACTCTGCCTCCTGAGCTACTGCCGACCCGTTATGCTACCAGTTCTGAATTAAGAGATGTACCCAGACCCAGTATAATACTAGATACTTTAGTGCTGTCCAATCAATGCATCAATCGATTAATCAATCATGTTTTATTTATTTATTTTTCATAGTGTGTAACGATAATAATGACAATAAATCCCTATTATTGTAACGTCTTTTTGTCTCTGCGGTCTGCAGGGTGTGACCATTGTGAAGCCCATTGTGTTTGGGAACGTCGCCCGCTTCTTCGGGAAGAAGAGGGAGGAGGATGGACACACACACCAGTGGTCTGTCTATGTCAAACCCTACAGAAACGAGGTAGGACGTCTTGCTTCCTGTTCTGAAACGCTCAGGCTGTAACAGTGGCCAAAGAAAAAAGGTCAACTGCCTTTGTCACATGGCTCTATGCATAAAGACATTGCCTTGTTATTCTAGGACATGTCTGCCTATGTGAAGAAGATCCAGTTTAAGCTGCATGAGAGTTACGGTAACCCACTGAGAGGTGAGTAGGCTATGGGATGAGGAAGACTGTGTGTGTGTGTGTGTGTGTGTGTGTGTGTGTGTGTGTGTGTGTGAGTTGTCTTGTCTGACGGTGTTTTTCTGTCTGTCCTCCAGTGGTGACTAAGCCTCCCTATGAGATTACAGAGACGGGCTGGGGAGAGTTTGAGATCATCATCAAGATCTTCTTCATTGACCCGAACGAGAGACCTG
>OMOT01039644.1:0-10959 GCA_900312575.1 Acanthochaenus luetkenii | reverse complement strand
GGACGACACGCCACTGCTTGTACTTCAGAATGTACTTAAATTTAAGCACAGGTCTGACCATGCGTACGCACAGTATCCAGTGGTAGAATAGGGAAACTGCAAATGGAAAGCATTGTAGCGAGTGAATACAACCACATGCATCAATTTCGACATCTACATGTGATGTAATTAATGAAGTCTACTTAGAAACAGCCACGTAGCGCTGGCTAATTGGTGTGAACATCTATAAAAGACATATGTGAAAGATGTTTCTAAATTCATGTAACATGGCTCATCTTGCATTACTGAAATAGTTGGCACACCGTGCTCCGCAGGGAGCATCTTCAGAGACCGCAATCTATTTGCTGAAAGCACAGAGCGGCTTGTAAGTAGATACCGCTCGCAAAACGATTTTGCATGAGTTATGACATGAGTTGGTTCCTATGTTCGAACCACACGAAAGCCTATTCCTGCGCTCATCTAAGTCCTGTCCACCCTGAGGGGTTTTGGGCCACCGGCACGTTCCAGCGTGAGATTGGAGATAGATCGGACATTTCCCAGCCCTCAGTGAGCAGGATGATGCAGCAGTGTTGGATGCCATAATTAATCTGAGCCTGAACTACATCCAGTTCCCTTACACTTTTCTACAACAAGCTGAGATCCAGCGGGAATTTCATTTCATTACGTTACATTACATTAGATTACAGTACATTACGGCATTTAGCAGACGCTTTTATCCAAAGCGATTTACATACCATCATATACCATAGACATACCACATATACATACTACATCATATACTAACGACATCATATACCATACTACACACAAACGCATGTATTTGGACTGTGGGAGGAAATCCACCGCAATTTCACGGCATCGCTGGATGTCAAAATATAACAGGTGCAATAGACTGAACCACTTAGCAATAAAAACACAGCGACTTTCATTATGTCAACAGAAAGGGGCTTCATTCAGTGATGTAGTATTAAATAAAAAGGTGGGTAAACTATGAGCTCCAGTCGGTGATCATCATAAAGCAAACAACCACCAACAGCCTGTACAAAACTCAATCAGGCCACCACCTCTATTTCTGTTACAGAATAGCCATATGCACGTGGCTTTTAAACTGATGTTTTGTGACCATATATGGTTGATTGGGGGCGTTTCTGTATGCAAATGATCCCGAACGTGCATGGTGGTTTAAAACATGTGGGATTTATTAACGTTGTTGCGCGTACGACCTGCCTGCGGCTGTTTGATAAATACCGGAAAAAAAATGTGTACTTAGACACGTTCTACATTTTGTTCGTAGGACAACATTTACAATGTTTTCTACGCACTGTTGATAAATGAGGGCCCTGGTGTTTAGAACAGCAAATGTAAAAGGTTCTATGAACTAGGGGCATCCTGGTGGCTCAGTAGTCTGAGGCGCGTACCATGTGGCCGCACATGCTGGGTTTCAATCCAGCCCAGGACCTTTGTTGCGTGTCAACCCCCCTTTCATGAACTGGCTATATAGGTTGAATCACTATTGGAGCTATTCCTGGAATCCACATTTCTTCTCCCTGACATCATATCATGCTTTCTTCTGTCCCTTTTCCCCTCTAATACTCCTTAACTTCTTTAGTCAGTGTCACCACATAACAATTCATTTCCGATGGAATGTGGGAAACAATCAAGTCCAACGATCATTCATCGCCAGTGGTTCTCATCTTCTGTCTCCTCCTCTTTATCACCACAGCTTTCATATAGTTGCTGTCATACATAGCACAATTATTATGCCTGATTAAGGGCAAGTATGTTCCCTTTCAAATAATCAGATCCATACTCAGACCCTGTCCCCTGCTCTCCAAGTGGCCACTTGCTTAGTGCCATGTATTACAAAGTACAGAGGGGAAATCCAGGAGGGATGTTAAATGATTCATGAAACAAGACCTGGGTAGTTAGCATGAGTAGCAATAACCACCGTGGCTGAACTGACAAAGAAAAGAGTGGCACCTACAGCAACTCAATCTTCATCAACAGAAAATCCAAGGAAAAAGACATCACAGTACCGGCCACACTGTTTGATTGAAAAGTGATCTCTGAGAAGTGCAGAGCAAAAACACCACAGCAACGACTGCAAACATCATGATGTTTTTATGCATTCTCCAACTCCCACGACTGTGTATGTAACACCAGCATCACATTTATTAAGTTGCTCCAAAATCTGTGAGCAGATTCTATGCAAGATCGCGATCATATAGCCTTGCAAGGCTCAAACTGATTGAGATTAAACTGATTATATCCATTGTAGTATTACTAGATCAATTTTGATTGTAACTTTGACAGTTTGAGCTCATAAACAACAGGACTGAGGCAAAGTGTGACTTCATATTAATTACACAACAGTAAAATGGTGCAAACAACATCAGTACATCAACAGTGAGTAGCAGTGCTAAAGGTTAGTGAAAGTACCTTGTAAGCAGTCAATGTTTATTTTAAGTTGATTAAAAACAGTTATGCTGTACAATAGGTGATAAACATTGGAAAATATCTAATGCCATGTTCGCCTCATATCGGAAGAAGCAGAAGAATGGGATGACGTCTCGTTGCTGCAACTTGGAAGCGTTCACATGTTTTACTCATTGGAACAGCCACATTAATAATATTTTTTATTTATTAATTTAAAATCAACCAAAGAAGAACTGCACCAGACATTACTCACTTTTTGTAAATAGTGTTGACTGTATGTATACATGTGAGTTGGTGGAGGTCTGACCTTCGTGGTGTTAAGAGATTAACCATACATAGCATCTTATTGGTATAATTCTAACAAGGTTCACTGTCACAGTCATACACACACACGCACACACTATGGTTAGACTGATATACTGGTTTGCTAATATAAGGGCTCGATATTGTCCTTTTATTAAAAGTAGGATTTGATATGACGGATATGATGCAGTTTGATTGTTGTAGAATTGATCACTACTACACTGGTTGCCTGTGGAAAGCTCTTAACCTCAACTGATTCTCATGAGACATTTTGATCAGACAGAAATCTGCATAAATATGTATTATCATTTCCACCCTGACAAAAATACAATTCAGGGGGAATCACTGAATGCGTGGAGTTTTTTGGCGTCAAAATTGTCAGATTTAAAGATATTGAATATTGGCACAAAATATCACCATCAGCAGCATCAATCCAAAAATATCGGTATCTGTGTCAGCCTTCAAAAACCCTAATACACACACAGAGCACATATCAGAAACAGTTTTATGGGATAAAGTCCACTCTGTGTGTGTGTGCATAAGTGCAGATCAACACAGGCTATCTGTTCCAAGCCAAGCCAAGTTAAATACACAACCACCTGAAAAATAGGATAAACCGTTCCATCGGTTCCTCTGTTGTCCCGCTTCTCTTCCACGCAACTGCCTCAATCCTGAGATCAACACATCTGAATCCATCATGCAGCATATGACCTAGATGGTGGCATCTGTGAAGTCTCGTCTGGCAAATCCTTTCTGGAAGTCATTAGGAGATAATACAATACAATGTCAAACAAGGCAACAGTAAACATGTTGTCCCCCACGCATGATAAATCAATACATTTAAATAGAATCATAAATACATTCTACATCATCATACTACATCATATACCTCATATTGCACACAAACACAGACACATCTATGGGCAATTTTGGGTCTTCAGTTTACCTGACATGCATGTCTTTGGACTGTGGGAGGAAACCTACATGAACATGGGGAGAACATGCTAAATCCACACAGAAAGGACCAGGACCAGATTCAAACCCACAACCTTCTTGCTGTGAGGCAACAGTGCAAACCACTGAGCCACTGTGCCGCCTATGATATAGTGTTTGTTTAGGCTAATCGTTTAAAATAATGTTACCCAATGCTTGTATATTATAGAGCATGGTCTGTGGATTCATTTGTGTGCTGTCACAAGTCATATCTAAGACACCACTGATGTGGGGATGATGCATCTCACCGCTGCCTTCATGTATTTTCTAAATTACAGTGATTGGATCTAGTGTTACATTGTCTGTTTTGTCATCTGTCTGTCATATATGATATTGCAAACACTGCAAGTTTGATTTGGACCAAACTTGGAGGAAGGATACATCTCGCTACTGCATTGCAGCATTTGGAAAATTGCAGTTATTGATCGCTACTTTGTCTGTCCATTCAGTTGGTTTGATTTTGATGGAACATTTGAGAAGGATACATCTTGCCAGTGCATTTCTGCATTGTCAATATCTACCAATATTTCAAGTGTCTTTGTATGGTTACTCAGAACACAAGCCCCACAATAATGTTTCCAGTTACTTGTGTTATACATTGTTCTTTTATTATCACTGGAACTAATTACATGTGTTCCCAAATTAATGATATTTAAGAAAATAAATATCACAATAATACAAATGTTTTTCAAATTCACCCATTCTCGCAACTTAGGGGTCGACAAAAATAAGATCAGGTGAACCTAAAAGAGAAGGAGGCTATTTTGTGCTTGATCAATGGGCACCGGTAAGAGAAGATACATGTTATAACATTCAAAGTTCCAGAAAACGCGGAATTCACAGTAGTATGGGGGGGGACTGGTGGGTCAGACAAATATAGAAAAGCATGACTATCAAAATATAGTAAGTTAAACCAAACATTCACAAAGGTGGTGTTAGGTTAGGAACAGACCATGGCCGGCCAGCCAGCAGACAGATAAACAGACAGCCTTTGCTTAATCCGTTTCAGTCGCGTGGGGGTGGGGTGGGGTATACGGGAAGAACATAACAAAAGGTGTCCTGCCAAATCCACCTTACAAAACCCTGATTTTATTCTTCCCAGAAGACAGAAGAGACACAAAGCCAGAATTCCACAGCCAAATTCTTTACATTCCTCCAGTCCTGGACGAGAGTGATCCGTCAACAACAAAAAAACTCAGCCAAACACTGGCAGTGATAGACACAAGTCAAGTACACTTGAGGTAAAATAGGGATCCTTACAAGAATGCAGAAGTATTGTAGTTACAACATTTGACAAGAACAAAGGAACTTAGGCTTGTTAATTCAGTTAAATCACTTCTAAAAAAACACTTTCATGGACTTGCTTTTATGTTTGATATTGTTTTCGATCTTGCCCAGTTTTAATCCACTGTTGCTTATGTTACAGTTAGTAGGCATTAGTGAAATAAGATGAGATTTAATAGGATCTATCAGTATGACATTCCAAAACAGATTGGTAAACCTTCTTGTCTATAAAAGGAGTTGCACCTCCTGTTCCTGTCCAGTCTGTTGTAATCCTGTTAGCCAGTCACTCTGGATCTTTATCAGCTTCACAAACTGCAGAAGAAAACAGTTTACTGTCTGTTGAATATGTTCCCAGTTATCTGGGTTTATTCTCAATTAAAGCAATTTCAAGTTGTGTTATGTGTCAAGGATGTACTGTACTTCAAATGTTCCAGTAAATTATGTGTGGATGTGAGAAACAATTATTGACTAAACAACTCTTGGACATTTATGGTCCAAAGTATTGATCACTGTAACCCTGAGATTGACTTTTTTATTTCAATTTAACCAAAAAACATGAAGGCGCACACATAAAATAACATCATCCATGACTTCTAGCACCCTGACTCCATTACTATCTACTGCAGAGGTTTTAAAACAAGCTCATATTCTAACTTAGCTTCACAAAATAGCCTATGAGTTGATTTTCAATGCAACATAATCAGTAATTTGTATAAACAGTAAAAAAAAAAATCTCTCTCTCTGTAGTTTATTCATTGTTGCTGGGTTTGTTTTCAAGTTACTGGTCTGTCTATTTTGACTAGCCAGTACTTTCTCAGTTGTAAAAAGACTTACTGATGCTTTGTGCTATGTTTAGATGCACATAAAATGTCATATTTTCTGTTGACGATGTTGTATGACTTTTCTTCATAAGCTGCCTTTTTTTACTAAAAACAAATGCACATTTCTAATTATTGTTGTGCTGCCCTGAGATAAGCTAATGATTTTCCATTATCTATTTTAAGCAGAAAAACTGTACAAATTGTATCATCTGTGATTTCCCAATGTGTGGCTTGCATAATGCTTTGACAGAAAAGATTGAGAACTCCCCAAAGCCATGTAGAAGTTCACAAACTCTAAAATGTAATTGTTATTAGCTACAGAGAAAATATTTGCATTTGCTAAGTCAAATTATTACAAGAGAAGGCAGAGCCAGAGGCTAACAGGGCCCATCCGTTCATGGGTAAAAGAGAGAGGGAAGAAGGGAGGAAGTGAAGGCCAAGGGGAAAAAAGGAGTAGAGGTCAATTGGGACCAAAAACAGATGTGTGCAGATGAAAAATAGAAAACCATCTGGTGGAGACAAAAGGTGAAAGAACTATGTAAAGGCTACATGAGCTCTGCCAACACCCACAACCACGATCACAATCACATCTTCATTCACACTTAAGGCCTGTTACACATAGCAATGGATCTCACCAGTTTGTAGTCTTTGTGCAGCTTGTTATACTGGAACATGTTGCAGAGGACAGTTGAGGCAGCCTTGGCAGCTTTCAGCGCCCCAGAGCTAAACCAAGATATAGTAACAGACAGTTAGAAACAACACAGGCTACCAGGCAGGAAATACCAGACTAAAAGTGGAAGGAAGAAACCCAATTACTACATGATAAACACTTTAAAATGATATATCAATCAGAATAAGGTTGTGGTTCAGACCGGGTAATGGTCAGTGCAGTAGGAGGAGGTTGTTGTTTGGTAATAACAGTAGGAACTCCAAGAAGTGCAAAAAGGAAAGGAAAGAACAGGAAACGGAGGTCACAGAGACACCACAGCATTGGTATGTCCAAAACTTTGTAATACAAAAATGATAACCAGAAATAATAAGGAACACACTATTCTCTGTGACATGACTATGGCTAAAATGAACTAATAATATAAAACAATAACATTACATGGTATTGGCTGATACCGCTGGTGATATTTTTAGATTAAAGTTGCTGATGGCCAATACTTTGTGGGGTGGAATGAGTGTCCACGTGACCGGAGATAACAGAACGAATGTCCACACAGAGAATTACAGAACACAGAGTTTTATTTACTGGTTCTGGGAAAAAATGGGTTAGCCCTGCCTGAGCTCCCTACTCATCTCAGCTGGGTCTTATCAGTCAGTGATTGGGGCAGATGTCCATATATGGGCCTTAGCACCTATGCAGGAAAAGGCACATACCGCCCCTCCTGAACTCCCTCTGTCTGCCACACAATGTTCAATTTCTTTACATTTGACAATCTAAATTTTCTTTAGGCTACAGTAGCTGCGAATGTTTTGTTTGCTTAAAATAGGCTACATAAATGTTAGCGCTGTAATAGTTTGTTTTGTGACTGCAGTAATGAGTTTTTCAGAATGATTTTGCTTAACACAATTAGAAATGATTGAGACTGAGTATTTTGTTGGGTAATAATATGTTTAGAATTTTCAATCAATGTTGATTTCTTCACACATGCAGGGCATTTGCACGTTCCCATGAAACATATTAAATACAGATGCAGTTCCCATCAACTAAATTGCTCGTTCAGGTTTGATAATCACAGTGTGTGCTGCATTAATCTATTTACACTTTCTCCCCCCAGTATTGTGCAAAATAGTCTTGCATATTAATTGCGGCGTGTTATTTTGTACATTTGAAAGACGCAGTCCTCAGTGCGCGCTGTTAGTAGACCAGTTTGTACATTTATTTGCACGTGCTATGAGTTTGCACACATATTTACAAAAGCAAACCTTTAATAGATCCGGCCCTTGGTGTCCCCCTCAGGAATTGCTCTTGAGAAAATGTCATGTAATTGTCCCCTCCAAAGTTGATATCAGATTTTCGCCCCTGCATCAGCATAAAGCTGTTTGTATAGTTTGAATTAAGTATGCTGACATTGTCATGTAGTACAGTACGTATTCACACATTGCATGTTATAGTATAGAGCATATTTGAGTAATAGACTGTTTCTGGCATCTTATCATTTGTTTAGTCCAGGGTTCGAGATCAGGCCTTCCTACTGTCAAATTAAGTCTTTATGTGCTCCTATTTGGGCAGAAAAGGGCCAATTCCTTTACTCTATTTCCCCAGTGTACTACATTGATAGTTGTTGGGTTGGAAGTCAGGGGTCAGAGGATTACAGGTCAGTCCTACCTGTTGTCATGGGAGGTTTTGATGCCCACCAGTTTGGGCAGGCCGTTGAAGTAAGAAATGTCACGGGCTGCTAGGGAGCTGCTGGTGACCAAGTGGTTGAGGGCTCCACAAATGTTCACCAACACCTCACTGGACAGCTCTTTCTGCAACCCATCACTAGGCAGCTTGGACACCAGCACGTTCACCATGTTTTTAGCTGCACAGACCAAGAAGGGGGATTACTGTTTTACTGGACTATTTTTTACATGTATTTTTATTCAAGATTTTAATTATGCATGCATCAGGTCACAGTGCTAATCAGAGGCTTTAGGTAGATTCCATTCTCACAAAAATGTCCCCCGAACAAAAAAAGGCTAAAACATCTTAATATTGGCTGATCTTTGGTGCCAGGTGGTGTCACCTTCTATAGTTTGACATCACCTGGCACCAAAGATCAGCCAAAGCAGATGGCCAGTTCAGTACCTTACTTTTAACCAGGCTATACACAGATTTGGGGTTTAGTTACTCTTTAAGCAAACTAATATATTAATTGTCATCAATCATCTACTCTATAGGGGGTACCTGTGGTGTAAATATGAAGTTTCTGTCATATATTGTTCTTGAGTTGTTGTGTTCACAAGAATGTGTCAACACAGACAGACAAACACACAGGCGCCATACTGTCCCGCATACTACCACGGTGGCGGACCATAAAAATAGGAACACGTGGATTACCACTTTAAATACACTACACCAGACAATTACTCTACGGACCTCAACATGTGAGTCAATCATCAAACCTGGTGTTTGTGACAGTATGTTTTCTCACCCATGTGGTCCTTGTTGATGGAGTGTCTGACCAGGTTTCGCAGCAGGCCGGTTAGTGGTCTCAACACCATGTCGCTGTTTGTGTCCAGCAGATCCAAAAGGATGAGCAGCATCCTCTCCTGCTCCAACACCATTCTACTCAGCACCGACGACCACTGCCAAAGTGGGGCAGAGATGACATTAGTTTGTACTGGGATTAGATGAACTCAGATCAAATGAAACTTTATTGATCCCTGTGGGGAAACTGGTTTATTACAGCAACAAATTAGTAGGATACAGCAAGGAAAAATAGAATAGAAAATATAAAAGCAATACAAATAGAATATAAAGAATTTGGGGATTATGTAAAGATTATGCAATTCCAACACATGTTAATTAGACTGTAGTGCACCGCAGTTGTAAAAGGGGTTGGATTAGGAGGAATACATTATCATTAGGTGTGGTAGGGGCTTGTGTCAATCATGGACAATCAAATCAGCTCCTCTCACTCCCTTTAAAAGCAGTGCACTCCCATGGCACATTGAGAGTTTGGTAATGAATGAAAGGCGTGACTATACGGCAACCCAAATATGCAGCCAAGGGCAGACGGGAGCCAGTCAATGCCAGTCACTCCGCTCCACATTTGGGCTCACCCATTGTCATCAACTCGTAAGCGAGAGCATGAGCTTGTGACTCCCTTTCGCCCTTTACTCCCTCCCCTGGCATTTATCCTTTCCCATCGGCCTACCCCCAATCCAGGTACCAGACAAGGCCATAATCAAATGGTTCTAGACCAAATAATTAACATGAACACCCAGAATCAATAAGAAATCAGTGGGCAGCAGGTGTTGCCACCGGTCGACAAAAATAAGATCAGGTGAACCTAAAAGAGAAGTAGGCTATTTTGTGCTTGATCAATGGGCACCGGTAAGAGAAGAAACATGTTATAACATTCAAAGTTCCAGAAAATGCGGAATTCACAGTAGTAAGGGATAACCCCTTACAGACCAGAATCATCAGAACAGAGGTCAAGTCTGCCACAGAGGTCAAGACAGCAGCAGAACACATTTTGTCTGCGGTATTAAATCTACTTGTTTTACGCCAGGCTTGGGTCAGCAGAGCATATCTTTACGCCCATATCTTTACATTTTCAGGCTGCATCAGGGCTGTATGTGAAAGGTGCGTCTTATTAACAGTCAATGATGCAACGCGCAAAGGAAGCGCTGGGCGGCAGCAGTGCTTCAAATGTTAAGCTGCTTGACATGCAGTAGACCGGCGAAGAAGAGTTTCCCTTATAGAAGATAGCTGAATAAATCTAACCGGACCATTTGGACAGTGGATTTCAAAACAAAGCCCGGAAATATTTCAGCTCTAAAGCAACAACACAGCAGAGTAACATCTCTATAGAATAGAATGCACTTCCTCGACAGCTCCAACATTTAAAACCAAAGTATCCTGGAGCCTCGTCTGAAACTGATAGTAGTTGGTGAGTAATGTTATTTATACTAGCTGGCTATCAGTGATGGAGTAACTTGACTACAGACCTTGTATGTGCTGATAGCTTTGGTTAGTTATGGTTAGGTAACTACTAACCTGAGAGGATAAGGATAAATGACAGCTCTCATCTTCACACAAAACATTTTCATAAAACAGCCATATATCCATATCTGCTATTTCCTTTGCCACTAAATGAAGAGTTATGTTAAGAGTATTTTATATAATTGAATTAAATGACTCTTGCAAGGATCCTGGAGGGGGCCTGGCAGTATGCCTATACAGTCTACATATGTTTTGTGGATCTGGAGAAGGCATATGACTGGGTTCCCCGGGAGCTTTTGTGAGAGGTGCTGCGGGAGTATGGGGTGAGGGGGTCACTACTTAGGGCCAGCCAATCTCTGTACGCCCAAAGCAAGAGCTGTGTCCGGGTTCTCGGCAGTAAGTCGGACTCGTTCCCAGTGGGGGTTGGCCTCCGCCAGGGCTGCGCCTTGTCACCGATCCCGT
>OMOT01039635.1:4498-16033 GCA_900312575.1 Acanthochaenus luetkenii | reverse complement strand
AGACACATTTCAAGTGTTTTAAAGGCCTGATCTCCTCAGGCAGGACATTCCAGAGTCTTGGGGCTCAAACAGCAAAAGCCCGGCCACCTTTGTAAGATACGGAAAAACATTTGTGCATCTTATTTTATTTGTGTAATGTTCGGGAGAGATGTATTGTTATGCGAGTGCATAAATAC
Organism: Acanthochaenus luetkenii; assembly: GCA_900312575.1. Classification (NCBI taxonomy): domain Eukaryota; kingdom Metazoa; phylum Chordata; class Actinopteri; order Beryciformes; family Stephanoberycidae; genus Acanthochaenus; species Acanthochaenus luetkenii. The sequence continues at coordinate 15,857 of OMOT01039635.1, read as the reverse complement.
ATTTGTGAAGCGATTATTTTGTTTGCGAGACACAAAACATATTTGTGGATCTTATTTTGTGGAACGTTCATATTATTTATTTGTGGATCTCATTTTATTTGTGTAATGTTCACACTATTTATGAACGAGACAACAATGTTACACCACCAGAGGCTCTGCAAACCAGCAACATTTCAGCTACAACAGCCTGTTGCTCCTTCAGTCGCTGTAGGAACTTAACACCGTCAAGCATCGTCATATCATACAGGGAAATAAACACGTTTAAGATGGCCACCTGAATACTGTGCATGGTGTCATCTACAGTATATCCATCTAGAATGACTTGCATGTATTTCTTGATTTTTCTTCTCTGACTTTCAGTTTAGAGTTTCAGCGATGTTCATAAAACGGTTGCAACATAAATACACTGAAATAACCTTAATGAATCAGGTTTTCACATGTTTCAGGAGCAGCCGTGACCCTTACAGACCTCCCCGTGGCTGTCCCACAACTTGAGACCAACGTCTCTGCCAACATGCCATGCTGCGGTTGGCCTTCTGTCCCTCCCGCTGTCCTCCCCCTGTCCTGGGGTCAGGACCAGCTCAGCTTCCCCTCAGACTGGGATCTGGTGCTGGGTGCAGATATTGTCTACCTCTCAGAGACGTACCCACTTCTACTGGAGACACTAGCTCACTTGTGCAAGAGTGGTGCTGTGGTGTATCTTTCGTCCAAGATGCGACGAGAGCACGGAACTCCTGGTTTCTATGAGGAGAGCCTGCCAAGTCGATTTCACGTGGAGCTCGTGCACCGCGACGCCAAACAGAACATTAACATCTACAAGGCTTTTCTGAGGAGACACCAGTGACATCAGTGTCAGACTATTTTACCTGGCTGGGACTTGGATTCATTTTTATAATCACGGATTACCAGTTGTACCTCCGGTTTTCTTAGGTGCCTTTTTTAAAGATAGTTTACCGTACATAAGATGCAGTTGATGGATACTGCACAACACACAGCTGTCAGAGGCAACAGCTCAACACGTATATATTTATATGGATACATGTGTTGACTGTTCTCGGTCACTTTAGAAATGTCCAACATCCTGTCAATAACTCACTTTTAAAGATAAAAAAATAAACATTTTCGAATGTGATTACAAGAGAACCTTTGTCTTTCGTTATCAATGAAGTATTCTGATGATCCACCTACTCAAGAAGCCAGCAACGGTGCTCTCTAAAACCTACTCCACTTCCACCCTGTTAAACCTCCTCTTATGTCAGACCATCACTGTTGATCCTTCTCCATTACCCTCCTGACTAACCCTGGTAAACTGGCCTTACCTCACATTATCACCATCTGGCAAAATCTGCAGCCTCTCCCCCCTACAGTTTCTCCTCACCCCCTCCAAACCTGGCTCCTTCCTTTCTCTTTCCACAGACTCTGCTTCTTCCACATTTCTGACTGTCCTCCCATCGTCATTTGATCAACAAACGGGGCTTCAGGCAGCCAAGAGAAAGTGGCACAAATCTGGCTTGTCTGATGGCCTCTCTTGTCATTCTCCCCCCTGCCTCCTCTTACACATCTATCACAGGTGTTAAGTCCTCTGCCATTTTGAAACCCAATCATCAGCTTCTCATTCCTCCAGAAAACTATCTTCTCCCTCCGCCACTTAGTCCTAGCTTCTCATTCCAGTGACTTTTTTTTTGGCCACCTACTTTTAGAGGGTTAATTCCTCCCAGCTACTCAAATCCCATTAGACTCAAAGTAATATGAAATAAACAGATTAAAAGCCAGCTTGTTTATTCTGTCTTCATTCTACAAAACCAAGTATACTTTAAGTACACATACGTACATTGTGCATAAGCACCACACGCATCAATATACCACTGTATTGGCCTTACGTTGAACGGTACGAAGGAGTAGTTCTCTCTCCCAGAGACAAAAAATCCAAACTCTAAATGACACAATAAAAACAAATTAATGAACAAGCTACGATTTCCTTAACCTAGATCTAGACAGGCCGGGTCATTCAACCTGCCGTTCTGCTATTGGACTGCTCCATGCTGAGCGCTTATGTAATAACTTTGTACTTACCTTTAATATGATTTTTGTATTGTATTTTATTGTAGTATAAACATACTGTGTGCTTGGAGGCACATCTGCTTGTGTGTGCTTATGAGCCTGCAAGATGAAAGACAAAAGAAAATAGAAAGACCTTGCCATTTAATTGAATTTGTTTTGAAATGCATCGAGTCCTATGGGATTTGTTTGCATGGTTCACTCTCAAGGCTCTGTGTACAAATGTTTTTGTTTTGTCTAAAACATTGACTTATTATCAGTATTATATACTATATTATAGTATATATTATATTGATGGGCAGTATAATAATAAAGTGTAATAATAAAGGACTTCACTTAACTTGACCAGCAACACATATGAAAACACCTATATTGATATATGCGTTATTGATATACGATACAATAATTTGTAGTTAAAACTATTGAAATACAGAACAGTGATTGAGGAGTTTGATCATTGCGATAGAGATCATTCCATCCCCAACTATTCTGTCAACATCAACGGATTGCACTCCCTCCAGCCCACTGTCTGTACTTCATCCCCTCTCTCCTGCCGTCTGCTGATGTACAGAGTTTCTGTTCAGAAAAGGAAAGCCTGTTTGTTACGCTGGAGAGTTTCAAAGAAAGGGAGACAACCCGTCCACTCCCCGTCTCGCCCTCTGCTACAATTCACCCGACAAAACAACAGATCCCTATCAACATGCAGTCTGCTGCTCACCAAGTCCAGCCATCCCACCAGAAAGTGGCACGCAAAGTGCATATTATGTATTTTATTGATATCAATCATCATTTGGGCAAAGTTATGACAACATTTACGTTGCTAGGAGGTATCGCCACCTCCTAGCAACTAGATGTCGAGTGTGGATGTTGAGTGTGTGCAGCTATGTCAGCTTTTATTTGGGTATTCTTATAAATATTGTACCAATTATCAGGCTGACTCCAAAGTTATTTTAAAGCCCATACATTCATGTCAAAAAGCAATTGTCACCAGAAACAATTGTCTTCTTAAAATTCTAGAGGCAAGTATTTGAGAGTAGCAGACTCACATTCGACTGTCTGCTGAAGAACTAAATCCATGTTCCAGTTTTATACATGGAAATGATGCTTCCCATTTTGTCATCTGCATGGTCTTGTATGACCATAGAGGGAAATAGAAAGAATTGATTAAAGAATTCCTCTGTGGCATTTTGACTGGGCCATTTGGCTATGGGTGAGAGGACGGCCTTATAGTGACAGGGGAGTGAGCGTATGTAGTGCGAGTGGGAGGGGGACTGAAAAACATTGTCGTTTTAAAACAAGTTGTCCTGTTTGGACTTCACTAAACCTCATGAGACCTCCTGAGCAGCAAGGACAATCATCTGAAAATAGAGATTGAAGGTATGTGTTATTGACATGGCATGCATGCATCTGATACAACTATATAACTGATATAGTTGAGTGTTAAGTTGCTGGTGAACGATTTTAAAGTGTTTTCTATTCAGGGAATCTACAATTTACTCTTCCAGTCATTTTTATCATCTTTTAACATGTAATAAAATGCATAGAACAGCTAACAGAACAACACAAAAAGCATGTGCTTTTTTCCTTCATGTTTCAGGACCGTGTACCAGACCAAATAATGGAGTTCTGGGCTGAGAATCGGGGGCAATCACCTCTATATGCCAAATTTGGTACAGTTCCTGGACGAAACTGTACACACGTGTGAGTTCAGTGTTATAGAATCTGTTTCAATCAATATGTTCCGTTTGTCTGCTAGAGCTGTTGGACGGTTGGCAACTTATTCAAATATGCATTTGTTTTTATTTAGCTTTGCTTGTAAGGCAAAAGCTAAATGTTCTTACAAAAAGTGAACAATTTGACAACATATCTTTAAATAAGCTGTGATGTGGAAGATAGATTGGCTGAAATAGCATAGTCCTATTTGAACTACTAACCATATTATTATCTTTCTGCCATTTTACCCACAGCCATCACGACAATCATCAGGCAACACATTACCCATTGTATGTTTGTGAGCAGCAAGATCAAGGCAGGGAGTCCAGCTGCTGGACTGTACCACGATCCAGAACGGGAGGAGCTCTACAGGACTACACCAACTGGACGGACCCAGAACTAAAAACCCCTACTTCTCACTTCCCCTTTATTCCGGACAGTCAAGCTCAACAGCGCCGGGACTTTAGACAATATCCGCCTCAAGAAAACAGAGGAGGAGAGTGGATGGCCTCCTGCCTCCTCTCCTCTCACCGAGCAGTGAGAGAAAGTGAGAGAGGAATGCCGAGGGAGGGATGGCAGTGGAGGTGGGAGCCCTGCAGTCCTACACGCTGCAGAAGGGAATCATTCAAGAGGAGTCTGAGCGACAGCAGCCATCGGGAATTGGAGGCCTGGGCAGCTCGCTATAGCCATTCACTTCCAAGGAGGAGGCGCATGGAGGAGGAGTTGGGTGGGGTTTCCCAGGGGCTGCCGGAGAGCAACAGGGACGGCAGAAGTGCAACAGATCCTCGAGTGGCAGCATTGCATCGAACCAGATCATCTGCAGACAGAGAATTAGGACCGTGGGATAGAGGGGGCCGACGGCAAACTACGACTCATTATCCACCACAACCCACTGTCCATGATACCAGCTACATGTCAGAGGCCAAGGAAAGGATGTGCTACCAAAGGAGGATGTTTAGCCAAACCCCAGGCTATATCACACCTCCTCCCTATAATAGCCCACACAAAAGTGCACCTGTAATGCAGCACAAGTACAGATACACCACCAGGTGGGAGCAGGAAGGTAAGAGACAAACATGCTGTCCACAGCCCAGACCCAGAAAGCAGGACGTGTCTGTAGATTTGCAGGATGAGAGGGGAGGAGAGAAGGAGGACTTTACTAAAGAAGAGCGGAGGCCCAAAACCTGCTCGGAGTTTGAAGGACAAAAGCAGCAAAGAAAGCCAACAGATGCTTTATGGACAAGCAGTCGTATCCATACACAGAACATGCAGATGCCACCCGACTGTCTCTCATCTGGGCAACAGCCAACAACATTACGAGGAGTTCAGAACACAGAAATAAACGAGGACATATCCTCAAATGGCATTGAAGGAAGGAAATTCAAATGTAATAAAATCACAGGTGGGAAGACTATATTTTGCTTGGTGTCTCGAATAAGTGGCACAACAGGCTTGTCAAGTTCCTCCAAAGAGACAGAAACCTCATCTTTGCCACTTTGTACGCCACAAACAAATATTCAAAGCACGGAATTAGGAGACGTTTCTAGCGGTCTGAGGGACTGTAGTGCCATTACCCAAACACACAAGCTTGCGGATGAAGTGGACTTGAGTGTGCAAACACTCACGGAGAAGTCAAGTACCCCTGTCCGGCCCTCTAGTCCCAGGAATCTCAAAGCCAAACGGAATGGACAAGTAGCCGCTTGCAGAAAGGAGATGCTTGGGGGTTATAATCTGTTCAACAAAACAGAGACAGAGGTCGCTTTCCCGGAAATAACTAATATTAGTGATACAGATCGCGCAGTTGGGAGACGAGTTGCTCAGCCATTGCCTCCTGTGTCAGCCAAATACCCCTTGTGGAGGGAGCCTAGTTACACAGGCAGGGTTGAAATGGAGAGTTCCTCCCCGTGCCGTTGGAGAGCGTACAGTGAGGGAGGCGAATCAGGGGGTCCGCACAGCAGAGAGGATAGTCCTACAGTCGGTGGTCGTCCCATTGACATCGAAGTTAGGCGATTAGAGATCAAGAAAGACACAGAATCTGAGGACAGCAGTGGTCTTCTGGTTATTGACACGACCTGTGTTGTAGTCAGAGTGGAGCTGATTCCATCACGTAGGAAAGACCGTGTTCACTACTTGTGCTCTTCACCGTACACTGGACACAGTCCGCTTGATAATCGTTCAACCACCCCTCCCGAGTCTATCCAATCAAACAACCAAAGGAATCAGGACGTGACAACTGACCAAAACACGGAAACGTCAACCCAGATCAACCCCTTACCGATGAACGAAAGGCCCGACACAGAATCAGAGGCAGATCTCATAGAGGCAGAAGAACGTCTACAGACTAAGGAAGTAAGTCAAATCTCTTTCCCCTGCCTGCCCTCGCCTTCAGTTTCTGAAAGGGAGACGTTGGAGGAGCGTGCTGAAAGAATCCTAGGAATCCCTCCGCTTGACTGTGTCATTGAGCGACAAACTGAAGATGCGACGTCCTTATTCGACTCATGTGTGGAGGACCAGGATGAGGAGGGTGAATCATCTCAGCTGAAAGACAATGAGATCAGTGATGGCCTTGAGCACCTCTCCAAAGAAAGGGCAGAGGACCCGGTGCCACAGCGATGTGGCCAAGCTGAGGCAGACGTTTCAACATGTTCTCCGCACCCACCCTCAGACTCACCGGACTATGAACTGTCTCTCTCGGCTCTTGATGTCATGCCGTCACCCTCCCACCTCACACCTCTGTCACATGTTTCTGAGTCAAACACAAAGGAAGGTCCTCACGCCGAGTCGGATTCGCTCCCTTCGCCAGCAAACCGAGCACCTCATCCTGAAACCCTTCTCTCTGGCATCTCACAAACCTCGCCCTTTCCTCATCTGGAAGCTCAGACGCCATCACTCCTTCCCCCTGATTCAGCTGTGCTCTCACACCCTTGCTCTACTCCGCATCAAAACCGTTCCCCAAGTCCCCAGTGTCTTGATTTACTAGGTCAAACCGAAGACGACATGTCCACCGTTGATGCTCGTGTTAAGGACCAGAATGGGAAGGCTGAAACACCACAGCTGACGAACAATGAGATCAGTGATGCCCTTGAGCACCTCTCCAACATTACAGAGGAACAATCTGAATTTGGCCAAGCTGAGGATGCCGCTTGTGTAAAAGAGAGTAATGACACTCGAGAGCAATTACCTAAAGAAACCGATGACGACCTTTGGGACCAAACGCCTAATATAGCCAAAGAAAATGCTACTGGCTGTCAATCTCAAATAGAGGCCAAAAATGTGCAGGATACTGAATCGCCCACTGACATTTGTCAATATTCTCCACACCCACCCTCAGACTCGTCAGATTGTGAAATGTCTCCCTTTGCTTCAGATGTCGTGCGCTCACCCTCCCAACCTCCTTCTCTACCACGTGTTTCAAACGAGTCAAACACGGAGCCTGTTCCTCATCCGGAGATGCCTTCACTCTGTCCATCAGCCGACACCGCTCTTCCTCCTGAAGCCCCTCTCTCTGGCATCTCAGAAACCTCCCCTGCTCCACATCTGGACTCTCACACACCATCTCTTCAATTCCCATCTCCTCCTCCCTCTGAATCAGACACACTCTCACCCCCCAGCTCTACTACCCCTCAAGAGGGAAGTGGAAGTGACTCCCCCCCATCTGCTGAAGAGATAGAAGAGTCCCAATATCCTAAGTCCCTGTGGGATGCGGTAAATCGCATTAGGAAACATACAGCACCTGACTCAGAGAATGAAGAGGAGGACGTGAGCGAGTTGTGGGATCCAGACAATGTAAGAGAGGTCCTGCTGGATGGGTTGGTGGATTTCAAATCAGAGGATGTAATGTTTCATTGCAGAGAGGAACTTCAAGAGGCAACCGCGTCCTCACCTATAGACAGCAGCAGTAGAACTGGAGAAAAGCTCATCTTCATCGAACCAGGGCAACTGGAGGTTCCACAGGAAAAAGGTTTTGAGGACAGCGAGACGGGACAAATACAGCAGGATAAATGTCATGAAGAGCCATGTGGACATCTTGAAGAAGACGCACTGTCCTGCAGCGGCACAAACAGCCATGGCTCTGGGGACACGGTTATTGTAGCGGCTGAAGGCGGGGTTGAGGAAACGACATCTGATGCTGTGACACAAGGCGAGACAGAGACGGAGAATGAGGAAGGAAACGAGACAGATTATGTTGGGGAGCTTCACGTGGCTGAAGGAGAGAGATGCAGCAGCTATGACAAAGCAAAGGACAACACAGTAGCTGAGGAAGGAGAGGATGAGAGAGACGAGGGAGACACAGATGAGTCTTGAATGAGGTGTGCCTAGTTGAGGTAGAGAATACCGTAACCGACAGTGGAAATGACAGAAACCGAGGAAACAGAAATGTCTGAGGAGGTGAGAACTCAAACCACTGAGACCACAGCAGACAAGGAACACTGGTCCAATATTTGTCCATCATATTGATTTGGCCAAAGGTGACAATAATGAAACGTGTAGCACTAGCAACTATACACCATCTAGATTTGTAATGCAACTGATAATGAATTAAGGGAGGTCATCTTTTGGCATACTGCCGTTCTGACAGTCTAATGCTTTTTTCGCGTCATATTTATTCTTAGAGCTTATTGTTCTGGTGGTGGGTGGAGGGGCATTTACGGTTTTTATAGACATGTAGGAATTGTGCATTGCCTAAAATATCCAAATCAAGTCAAGGCTATATTACAAGACTTTTAATTGTACAGCAGGTCTTGTCGTACGTTTTCTCATACAAGCTCCCATAATCTGCTATTCTTAGAGTATAGCTTTTCATATATTACTCAGTTGTGACATTATAGGAATAGATGTAATCAAATGTGTTTAGTTGGTGTGACTTCATGAAGTGTCGATCTCTCTGGCAAAATCAAGCCACTCATCTGTACCTTAAGCATCTGAAATAAAAAAAGAATGTGGTGAATAATAAACTATTGTTTGTAAAGCTCTTACTACGTCCTAACACTTGGATTCAAGGCCCAAAGTAAAAAAGAACATATTTTTCCATTGATAATCATAAACAATACTGAGACAACTTTTAAAACAGTCACATTTTAAAATGGTATCAATTTCTTGGTTAAACGTTTCACGCTAACCTGCACTGTGTTGCACATGGAGATTAGACATCTCAGGACTATATCATGGGACTCAAGTACACCGCACAGGAGTCAGTTTAGTGATACATTTGTATAGTGCATTATTTACATGTGCCCGTTATTACCTGTGTGGTCTTTTTATTGCCTTCCCTATTTCTGGCATTGTTCTGCCAATTGCTGCTGTGACACCTGAATTTCCCCTAGGGGATCAATAAAGTGCAATCTAATCAAATTTCCCATTCTAGCCTACTGCCAACTTTTCCATTATTCTATAAACAAATCGTATCAAATGAGCGGAGAAGGCTATAGGGAGTGGGAGATTGATGGTCTTTCTCCTCTCGTTGGGAACGCTCAACAACAATACATTCAAATCTTTATTTTCAACATGTACTGAGAGCCCAAAATGTCTAAATCTAGTTGCTCTTTAAGTATGTCAACATGCTCTGATAAAGATATATTGTTGTGACAACCCAACTCATCACGATGCTTATTATCATACGCTCACCTCATTGCTACTCACTATTATCATACGGATGCTAGGAGTACAGGCAAATTCCACTTTCAAACAAACATTTCCACTGGAATGTGCCAGTCCAGCCCTAACAAACCAAACTATGGTGCAAGTGAGTCTTTGCAAATTTGCAAACACACAATGCTGCTCTTTGGTCCATAGTCTAAAAAGTGTATTGAGTGAGTGACATTTGTTAAGAAATTAGAAGCTAAACTCATGTGGATGTTGCATAAATATATTTCCATTGATGTAAGACAAAACTGATGCAGAAACCTTACAAAACGTATCAAAGAGTTTCAGGAGAATATTCACGAGACAATAAGTCAATCTTTTTCACATTGTAAAATAAATGATTGCAAAATAACCTTTCTACATCAACAGTACAGCATGAGGATTTTGTGTGTAGGCCTACAATCCCACAGTACTTTCATTTGGGAGACTCATAATAGAGATAACGTTCAGATGGTGGACTACAACACACTCTAGTGGGGTTGCATGATACTTCAATCTTACCAAAGTAGCAAGATACCAAACCTTTACAACACCTTTGATACCAAGAATGTGATATATTGTCCTCAGTAGCTAAATGCATTATGGGACTGCAGCTTGTGTTGGTAGCATTGCATGAAAATAAGATGCAAACTTAATGTCAAAACAAATTAGCAAAAGAGTCGTCAGTCTGAGGCTCTGAGCTATTAGCCTGCTCCAACTAGTTAATATTGTTAAGTTGTTCATATTCACAAATACTGATCGTCTCAGATTGTAAAAAAAAGATGTACATTTTGCTTTATGACATTTTTTGCTTTGATGCTTTGAAAGTGGAATAGTCAATTCTTTAATCGTTTTAGCTAAGTAGGAGTTTAAATTGTCGACTTTTACTAGAGTACTATCCCATCATAGCATTTCTACTTTTACCAAAAGAAAAACTGCACCCTAAAATAGAATTTGCTGTGATTTTGGACAGTTCAATAAATATTGGTGAACATTAAAAACTCTCTACTAAAGCTAGAACCACAAATCTAATTTGACATCAAATGACACTCTAGAGGTGCTCCGTTGTCTATATTAGTCTCCTGTTCACTCTCAATAGAAAAACTACAGTGTGTATTGATAACACTGCAGATTAGCATCCGAACACTCTTTTCTAGCCTTTGGAGAGACTTTTCCACGTGCATGAATCTGGACTTAATTCTCCATGACCACAGGAATAGCATGTGAAGTTGATTTTCAGGAAGATTTTCACTTTCATACACCACTGCCACGGCGTAAAAGTGACAAGTGATAAGTGACAACCCAATAGTACAGTACCAAGCAGCTGCATTTCAGCTGGGTAGAGACGGCAGCCACATGTAAGGCAAGAAGATATCAAAGTTCGTCATGGTGCATTTCCAGAGCATGGTCACAGAGGTCTGCAGAACATACATGATGAAAATAGTGAATTACAATATGGACACTGCGACAAATCCAGATTCTAGGTGTGTTATATTGTGTACAACTTGCCATTTTAAACAACAGTCATATGACTTATGACCACGGGGTGCTGTATACATACCTGTCTTCCTGCTGCAAAGTTTGTCTTTGACACGATCCGTCTCAAAAGCGAATAATTCAATGATTTCATCTTCATGCTGCTCCACAATTGTCTCACACTAGAGTGAAGAGTCAAAATAAATGGTGCGTTACAAATTCACTGTCTGATAACTTTATAAGATTTAGATCATAAGATTGATAAGAGGCTTTGTTCAGGGAGTGATGCGTGTGTGTGTGTGTGTGTATACAAAGACACATACAGCCGACTACTGCATTCACTGCTAAATGAAAAATGGTCAGCTTTTAAAGATGACAGGAGCAGTTCAATAGCAAATTTTAACTATCCAAATTAATATATCATTCAATAATTATCTAATTTGGTACAATGAAGTCTCCTTTGGTGGAATTTCTTGCTACAGCGACAGCT
>OMOT01039624.1:0-15023 GCA_900312575.1 Acanthochaenus luetkenii | reverse complement strand
CTCGGCGCTCCGCCAGGACCGTTGCCGATCCGAGGACCTCACTAAACCATCCAATCGGTAGAAGCGACGGGCTGAGGTCACTGCGCATGCGCAAACGGCATATAAATAAATATGTTTTGCATTTTTTTAGTAGGTAGATCATTTTGACTTGGTCATTTTATAAGTAGCTCGCATGCTGAAAAAGTGTGAGCACCCCTGCTCTACACTGATTCAAATCAGATCTTCAACCGTGTTGGGGTTTAATGCAGATCTGATGTCCGACTTGATGCGCTTCAGTGTGGAGAACCCCGTCTCACACTGCGCCGAGGACACAGGCAGGACCAACATGGTCCTTACTAGATGAAGGATGTTCTGAAGCTAAAATAATTTAAATATCATTATCAGGGTAGAAGTTTTTAGTGGCAGCATAACAATACAGCCACTTCTTAATGAAATACAATCCAACTGTAACTAGTTGGTTTTTATATGGACTTTTAACAGAAACATTCAGAAGAAGATATTTTGATTAATAATTTCCATTTTGTACCTTTCCAGTACAGCCTGAAAACAGTCCAACAAGAAATGGATTTTCAGATTTTTACATTTTTTTCTACTACTCCCCTGACAGGCTGTCTTTCCACTGGTCACAGTTTATACAGCAGACATTCACAGCTCGTCTAGTTAGCCCACAAGTGTAGTTTTGGTTTCATGTGTTTAGATTTATACTTACCATGTAACAGTGGTGGGCTGACCAGTGTTTCTTCTACAACCTTTTTTGCTACAGTGATTGGATTACGTTTATTTGTCCCTGTAATTATACTAAAAGCACTAATTATAAAATTATATACTATATAACTGTACTCATTATTATTACACTAATTTGTGTTTTGTGTGGAGATTTAAAATGTTTATATATTTTATTTTATTTTTCTCACTTCTCAAGCAGCGGTGGTCTTATATTTCCTGTGGTGGCCCACCACTGCTGAATGAATATGAGGAAACTCTGACATCGTACTGATGATTTGACTGACTTATTTGGTCACCCCTAACACATAGTCCCATGCCCAATTCCCTTGTACTTTACAGCATTTGGAACAGCTACTCAGAGAGCCCAGACTACCTCTCCTGTCAGCAGCAGCAGCAACACTGCCGCCACCTCTGTAGCCTCCTCTGGGAGCAGTGGCTTTGGGCAGCATGTGTTGGGGGCTGCCTCTGTGGCCCTGGGCCAGACCTTGGCTGGCACAGTTGTGGGCTCTATGGCCCCCATCAGCCAGCCTGGCATAGCACAGGTCCCCAGGCCGGCTCTAGCCCCCAGCCATGCTATCCAGCCCAGCTTACTGTCCCAGAGGCTGGTTCTTACATCCCAGGCCCAGGCACGGTTGCCTAGTAAGTGGCCTCCCCTCCCCTCCCTCTCAACATTTCCCCTCTACTTCTGGCACAATAGAATGGGCTGATCTGAAATTAGGCCTTTCCCTGGGGCACTGCTGATGTGTGTGTGTTCGGTCTTGGCTTTTCTAAAGAAATAGGCAGTGGCTTTATACATTCACTCTAAAGTGGAATCCATCTTGATGAATAAATAGACATCAGTAATGTTCATTTTAGAATAGTTGTCAAAAGTTGATATATTTCAGCTCTGAGAATGTATAAGCTATGCATCAGTAGCTGTACAGTAACAGCACTGGTGGTGTAGTCGTAAGATACTCTACTGATCAGTTGTTATACAACTCATTGGTCAAAAGGATTGGTGCCTGCCTTGAAATCAGAACTGTAGCCATATCAGCAGCATCTCCACAGCCTCAGCATTCCCCAGTTTCTTTCTTGAAACCTGCATGTCCACAATGGAAAACCAGTTTTTTTTAAAAACACTATTATTTTAATCTAATTACATGTCCTTCCCTCCCTCTTTAAACATGATTATTTTTTCTCCCAGTTTACTAATATTTGTTTGTCTCTTGCATCAGCCCAGCTGCAGGAAGAAACCCCAAAGCTTTGGTTCTTATCTTTCTTTGTTTAGTTTTTTTGCTGATGTTATGGTTTCACTCTGATGGTGAGCATCGCTGCAAAGCATGTAGAAATGGTCCCACACGTTGCCTGCTTTGAGACCACTCCCTGCCTCAAATGTGAACAGAGAAACATTTTCAGTGACAACACACAATATGTGAATACGTAAAAAGGGCAAACTTTTTTATGGAAATTATTTCTTTATTTCTCAAAATTGTAACTTGGACATGGGATGGTTGAAATCTATTGATACTGATTCTGATACTTGAAACTCAATACGGTTGTAAAAATTACTTTATTTGTAGAATGCTAGCACATTTCATTATGTTACAGAGTACATTATTTTCCTCATAATATTTGTACATACATTTGCTTTTTCTGCACACCACACTAAATTTATACTTTCAATAAAGCATATTAAATGTAGAATCCAAGAATACGCCATTTAGAATTTTGTAATGACCAGTGTGTACTTTTTGTTACCGTTTTAAAATGGATCTCAATACCTCAAATCGGTATGGTACTGAAATGTATCTATATTTCCTTATGACCAGTGTGTTGCCTTTGAGGCAGTCAAGTGCAGTTTATTGCTTTCAAATGTTTTGTTTAAATTGTTTGTTTCAGGCTCTGTCTCACCTGAGGACTGCCTTTGTAGCCATTTTGTTTCCCCTTCAGGGTCTGTAAAGAATAGGAGCTGCTATGGTTCTTTTGTGGAGGGCAGCTGCACTCGCTCCACTTTTTAACCCACCCTGGTTCTGCATGTCTTGTCTCTTTTTCACCCTGTAACTAACTGATGCATAGTACTTTTTGGTATACCAGAAGACTTTGAATGCTTTCTTTGATGGTGTGTGTGTGTGTGTGTATATGTGTTCTTCCATCCCATTGAAGGTGGAGATGTGGTGAAGATTGCCCAGCTGGCCAACATAGCAGGCAGTCAGAATCGTATCTCTCAGCCAGAGACTCCCGTCACCTTGCAGTTCCAGGGCAACAAGTTCACGCTGTCCCCGAGCCAGCTCCGCCAGCTCACCACCGGACAGCCCTTGCAGCTCCAAGGTACACTCGGTAAAGTACAACCCCTAGTCATTCTCTCCTTTCACCTATGTAATTTTCTCCCTTCCTTTCTCTGTCATTTTCAGTCAAGTTTCCTTTTGACATTTCCATGTAATTTAAGTCTCCTGACATTTGATTATCCTCATTTCAATGTAGGAATCATCAATTTGTATAGCTTTATATCAAAGTACAATTACCGCAGGTGTCTGCAGGTCCTGAAAAAGGCTTAAAATGTATTAGCTAAACTCAAGGCATTAAATGGTCTTCAATACAGTTAAATAAATAATTTGTGTCTTAAATTTAGAATGAGTCATCTTACTAATGTTGCAATTTTCTCTGTGTGCTGTTATTCACGTTCACATTCATTCTAGCTGGCATTAAAAGGTCTTGAGAAGTCTTGAATTGAACTTGCAGACATCCTGTTACTGATCAACACAAACAGCTTTGTAATAGTTGTGTGCTATGTGTCGTGTGATTTTTAGGCAACATCTTGCAGATTGTGTCGGCTCCAGGGCAGCAGATCCTCCGGACCCAGGGCTCCATGGTAATGCAGACGGTGCCACAAGCTGTCCCTGTCTCCAACTCCTCAGCTACACCTGGCACACATCAGACTGCCACCTCCACAGCCCAACAAGGTGATTTCATTCACAGAAACTATATTTCAATTTTAATTTTTGAGCAACTACTACTCAATCATTTATTTTACTAACATCAGCCAGCACCGATTTATTGATACACAGTATTTTTCTGAACTATACCCCTTCTCCTATACATTCTTTTTCTGCTTGCTCTATGATGCTCATGTTGAAATAGACAAAAACATCACTTCTACCTCTCTCCTGTGTGACCATTCTTGGGTCACAGGAATATTGTCAGGGCACTATGGCTCTGACTCATGCATTCCTTACTATTGCTAGCTTGTAATGTTGGCGATCTAGGAATTTAAGCTTATTCTATTCATCAGCTACATGCCAAAAATATAATTGTATATGGTGCGTACTGATTGGTGGCTAACAGTTCACAAAGTGACATTTTAAGTGTTGGCAGATCACCAGTCTCAGGTTTAGAGAGAATATCTGCCTGTTCCAGTTGGTAGCCAAGTAATCAAACCGTCCCTAAAACCACAACTGTTGCACTGCTAAAAGAAACTATCTAGGCCTAACACTGGCATTAATCCTAAAAATTATAACTGTTGTTAATGGACTATCTTCTTATTGATTTTTATTTTCTATGTTTCTCTAAAGCCTTGGGGTTGACCACAAATGCCACAGCAGGTGCCTCCAAGCCCACTGCTGCAGCTCCTCTTGCTCCTCAGGTCAGTACATTACTTTCAAAGTAAGTCGTGTTTATAATGACATATTTCACTTTCTACGGATGTGATTGAAGTCAAAGCATGTTACCATGTGCAAACAGTTTCTTTGACTTTGATGAATAGTCATGCGTGTTGGTGCCGTCTTCATGTCTCTCTCTCTCTGTTCAGGAATCTTCAGAAGAGAAGACTAGGCAGGTCAAGGAGCGTCTGAGCCGCCTCTTTGAAGCCAATGAGCGGCGCTGTGGCCGCAGGGTGCTGTATGGGTTGGACCTGCTGCAGGCATGCGCTGTGAACTCAGAGCCCAGTCACTCTGCTCTGACTGCTGGAGGCTGGAGGTGGGTGGGCAGGGAGAGCTGTCTCAGGGCCCAGAGGACCTGCGTCGCCACCACCTCTACCCTGCAGTCCACCCTGCTCTCTGTTGAGCAGCGCCTGGAGGCCGCCAACAGCCTTGTGAAGAGGTACTTCAGCTAATTGTTGAATCCTCCTTATTGGTATAAAGAGCATCTATAAAATGTATAGCTCTGCTCTGATTGTCACAGACATGTTTGAAGCTGTAAAATACCCGATAAATGCAAACAAGTGATCCCATAACAGTTAAGTTAAATATGAATGCACTAACCAAAAATCACCACTCATGTGGTACTTATGCATCACTTATCAACCACGTTGTTTAGCTGCTGTTCAAAGACTACATTGGTTGGCGGAACAAAAACATTCATTATTTGATCATTGATTAAAAATGAAAGACTTATTCAACATATTGAGCATTATTTCTACTGCCGTTTTACAAAAGCAATAAGCCACTTGATACTTAAGAGTGATTTTAGAACAGCTAAGAGGGGTTTACTCTGCTTTCCACCAACTAACAACACCTAAAACAGTAAATCCCTGTGCCAAGTGTCTTATTGCTTAATTCAAATAGTGAACAGTTGATAACGTTACCTGTTACATGTTGAACTGTCCCAAGTCATTGAGAATCTGCCCTTATTGGGCATCTTTCAGGCTGTCATGTGTGGTGCCTGCAGCTGTAGCCCCGCCTCCTCACATGTATGCAGCAAATCCCCCAGTTCCCTACAGCCTTGAGCAGAAGTCCTTTGGCCGTAGGCTCCAGGAGGCTGCTGCCCTCCACAGCAGTAACCTCCACCGCCTGGCATCCAGACGCCTTTTCCACTTTCCTGACCTGCAGCTAATGCAGATGGACTCAGGTTAGCCCAGCACTATTTTCCATATGGCCATATGTAATACACTGATGCTGCACAATGAAAACTATATTAAACTGCATATTGCGAACAAATACATAAATAATAATTGTGTTATTGGTAAGTCAACTGTAATTTCCAAATTGCCAATGGCTGCAATTTTTCTTTTATTTATGTTTTTGAAAGGGGAAAAAGATCGAACAACTTCTTACAAGGCATTCTTGTGCTGTGCAGAATCCATGGCCCACAAATATGTTTTTGTGGATTTTGAAGCTGCAATATGCAACTTTGTTTTTACAATTAAATCCCCTGCGTGTAAAATATTGACCTCAGTATATCATTCTCAACTAAATTTGATGAGTGATAAGTGTTAGGACATGTAATTGAGGAGGAGGAGAGCAGAACTAACATACAATACACCGTCCTCAAGGCAAAATGTTGCATATTGTAGCTTTAAACAATGAAACAAGATATTTAGAACAAGCTGTCCACATGTAAAACACTACGTATATCGTCAATATTTTGCAGCCCTAACAGACACTAGTCTATGTTTGGCTGTGTTTGTATTTTGACTAGAAGTAATAATAATAACTAGAGTGCACTCGGGCGAGGTGCCAACTCGCGCCACATAGCTGAATGTGTCACCTTTGACCTTTTGACCTCAAAATCTAATCAGCTCCAGGTTACCGTTGGCTGAATATATGTACCAAGTATGAACAACATAGGGTTATAGTCTGGCTTCTAAGAGGTCTGTAATATACCTAGGGGCCAGACCTACCGTAGTTGAGGTTTAAACATGATCAGATCAAAATCTTAAAATCAATTCCATATCTAACTGATAACTGGAGAGAAATTGGGGATATCTGGTCTCTTCATTTGGCATTGAAAATCTTAGCTGCTACATTCTGAATCAGCTGGAGAGGTGAGTTTGACTTTTGACTGTAACAGGAATATAGGGAGTTGCAGTTGCCCAAATGAGAAGAGATAAAAGCAACCGTTTCAAGGTCTGTGAAGAATAAAAGCAACTCGATTTTTTAAATATACTTTTCTTTTCAAAAGGTAAATTGGAGGCCCTGGCCATACTGCTCCAGAAGCTGAGGTCAGAGTGCCGTCGTGTCCTCATCTTTACCCAGATGGTGAAGATGCTGGACATCATGGAGGCCTTCCTAGACCATAGGCAGCTCACTTATGTGAGGGTGGATGAAACCTTCACTGCTGAGGAACGGCAGGTAAAATTTCCACAATTTAAAAGAGCTCTAACCAATCATACTTGGTAGGAAGCATATGCACTAGAGTTTCATCAGAATCACAAAGTACAATAAATGTACAGGAATTTGTCTTCATGACACTGGACATGACGTATATTGAGAGCTTCGAGTTCCACATATTGACACACAAAGACAACAGGATCTCTCAGATATTGCAAAGGAGCCAGACATGGGATACACGGTAGACCAGTGGTGGGCAACCATATGTGCACTGAGAGTCTGCAGGTTTTCATTCAAACCAAAGACTATAGCAGGTGATTTCACTGATTAGCACACCTTCAACCAGAGAGAGGAACTAATCAGCGTAATCACCTACTGTAGACTTCGGTTGGAATGAAAACCTTCCTTCCATGGCACATGGTTTGAGACCCCTGGTTTAACATTTGATCATTGTGTGTTCAGGAAGCATGGCATACAGTGTGGTTCCAGCTATAAAGGACATATAGTGTGCATGTCCAGTAATGTATTGGACCAGTGTAGCATATTTAGATATACTGAACAGGATGACGTGCATGAAATGTTGACTTATCAAACATTGACAAGTATATTCACACGTTGTCTTCAATGTGGTACTGTAGTAGTTCTCTCTCTCAGACAGCCCTGCCTTTCTGTTCCTCCCTGTCTAACACCAGAACCTCCCAGTCAGTGTAGCGATCTGGCTCAACAAGGGGACAGACTACTTTGCTCTCTTCCCTCCCTGCTGGATGCTGTTCCTTCCAGGGCCTTAAGAGATGCAGACACTGGTTATTCGTACTAATTGTCTGGGCTTATGTTTATTTTCTCTGAACGGTCGAATCGTGAATGCATCTGTCTGATTTTAACTAACCTTTTGCCCGCATGTATTTTTATTTTTTTTCCTTCTTTCTGGGTCAGTGAGCTCAGTGAACTAGGCCGGGTGTTGTTCTAAGAAGACGCAAGCAACTAATTGGTCACAGTAGTTACATAAACAATATACTGTATGATAAACTGCAATTGGTGGGATTGGGCTGTTGCACCAACAAATATAGTAAGAGGATACAGCAAAGAAAACAAGGATAGTGCAAATGGGGTTTATGTACTGTAAATATACACAACTGACAATATTCACACTAGAACATATTAAGCAGAAATGTCTGCATGTTGATATGGAAAATGTATGGATTGCAGCATTAAGAGCGTGTGCAAAATAGCAACAGTAGAAGCTACTGGGACAAGAAATTAATGTGAAATATGCAGTATGAAATAAGGTAAAATGAAGCATATATACACAATGTGCAGTTAGTTATTAATGCCCAAACCAAGCAGACGGCTACCTTTGTCAGAATCTGCTCATGGCCTGTGTCCCTGCAGGAGAATATGAAGAGGTTTAACAGGAACAGGCAGGTGTTCTGCAGCATCCTGACCAACCGCTGCTGCTCTGCAGTGGGGACTGTCTTTGACGCCGACACCATCATCTTCTACGACACGGACCTCAACCCCAGCATGGACGCCCGTACCCAGGAGTGGTGTGACAAAATCGGACGCTCCAAGGATATACACATATACAGGTGATATAAGCGGTGCAGGGATTTTTAGACTAGTTTTTCAGCATTTTTGTGTTCCTGGTCACATTCCGTGCTAAACATCCCATTGTAGACTTTGAGGGAAGTTGGTGCTACCTTTGATGAGGTAACTCTTGCTGTGTCTCACCCAGGCTAGAGAGTGGGAACTCCATTGAAGAGAAGCTGCTGAAGAACGGCACCAAGGACCTGATCAGAGAGGTGGCCGCCCAGGGCACTGACTACACCCTGGCTTTCCTCACACAGGTAAGATGAACTCACTGTAGCTATGACCTTGCACTTCAGAAAAACTACTCACATCTGTTCCCTTTACTTGCTGAAAGGAGAAGGGGACCCTTACATGTTAGATAAGTCAGTTCAAGTAGAGTCCAGGTGTAGTCTGAAAGATGGGTTTTTAGTCTCCAGCGAAAGATGGGTAGCGATTCAGCCGTTCTGACTGAAGTTCCACCAATTGTGGTGCCAGGGATGAGAAGAGTCGAGCTTGTGATGAGCGACTTCAAAGTCCATGTAGTGATGGGGGGTCTAGGCAACCTGCAAGAGTGGTGGAGCTGAGCAGACGAGCTGTTTTGGAACCTGACCAGGGATTGTAGATAAGGAAGGGCACTTCCATGTACTGCCCTGTAGGACAGTACCAGTGTCTTAAATTTGATGCGAGCAGGAATGGGAAGCCAGTGAAGTGACCGGAAGAGGGGAAGAACATGGGGAAATTTGGGTTGGTTGAAGACCAGCCGGGCTGCAGCATTCTGGATGTGCTGTAGAGGTCTGATGGCAGAGGCCCGGCCAGAAGAGTGTTGCAGTAGTCTAGGCGGGAAATGTTTGTAGTTGCGCCGCTTCCCTCGTAATACATAGCATTTCTTGCGCTGTCTCTTTGTATCGTATGTGAGGTTGTCCTTATACTGTGTGTGTTTCTAGCGGACAATCCAGGATCTTTTTGAGGTGGAGGCAGGCTCAGGGGAGAAGGTGGAGGAGTTTGTGGTGCTGCACCAAGAGCCGTCGTCCTCTGAGGCCATCTCTCCCAGAGTAGCTCGACCCTACATTCAGGCCCTCCACAGCATCAACCTAGACGCCCTTCCAGATGTGGAGGAGGAGCAGCAGCAGCAGCAGGAGGCTGTGAAAGGCAAGGAAGACCTGGAGAAGGAGAGGCAGGCTAAAGAAGAGCCTGCTCAGATAGAGGAGCTCAACACGGTCATGGAACAGGTAACAACCATTTGTACATGCCTTTTGGAAACTGCAAAGTGGAAATTAACAAATACAAGAAATAAAGTTAAATAAAATGAAATTCTTTACATTTTTGCATTCCCTTCCCCCTTTTAACAGCTCACGCCGATCGAGAGATATGCCCTGCATTATCTTGAGTGCCTTCATGTCAGTGACGACGAAAGCATCCTCAAGGTAACTTAAACTACTTTAACCAAATATATGACGTCAAGATTAAATGAAAATATAATGGACAATTTGGCAGCTAATAGTAAAAGTATTTGGCAAAGAGAAATGGAATGTAAATAATAATAGGGAAAATATTGGTGTGTATATATATAATAAATTAAGGGAATATGAACAAAACAATGAAAATTACAGCATATATACATGATGTGCAAAACATGCTTCTACAGAAGGCCATACATATGTACAGAAAGTGTCTAGGTTTGTAGACATATGTTGCAAAAAAACTACACCTTCCAAATATACTCAAAAGATAATTTGCTGACTACTATGTTGGCATTGCAGCGTACCATTTGTCCTTTGATGCATCAAACTGACTGGTGCATTTATTGTGGTGGTTTTCTCAGGAGCGATTGGAGTGTGCTAAGAGAGGCTGGGAGCTGCAGCAGCTGCAGAAGCTAAAGACTGAGGAGGAGGAGAGGCAGATCACCGAGGGAGGTGAAGATCTCTTCACCTACACCAGAGAGGATGCCTACAACATGGTGGGTTGCTGTTTCCATCTCTGCTGATCAAATAAGACGCAGTGTGTGTTTTGCCTTTAACTGTTGTCTCACTTTTTCCCTTTCCCTGCCAACAGGAGTATGTATTTGATGCAGAGGATGGCCACACAGAAATCATGCCGGTAAGACATATAATTTAAAAAAGGACAAAAAGAAACAGAAATATTAGTGGGTTTTATTTTTTTCATTCACTTTCTAATGGGTGATCTAATGAATAATAGGAAGTAAACTTTAACTATGAATCTTCACACCGTAGCTGTAAATGTATACACAAATCCCCCAATCCTCTTCTCAGCCACGAATGCGCCTTTGGGACTGGAGAATGTTGATTTCTGATCGCATCCCTTATACAGTTATTTGTATTGAGGCACCTAAATCATCAAATACCCCTCTTGTCTTCTGGCTACGTTCTGACTTTTTATTTTCTAACGCAGCTTTGGACTCCACCCACGCCGCCACAGGATGATAACGACATCTACATTGACTCTGTGATGTGTCTGATGTATGACACCACGCCCATGCCGGAGTCCAAGCTGCCTCCTATCTACGTCCGCAAGGAGCACAAGAGACTCAAGATGGACCCCTCAGGTGTGGGGAGAACTCAACAAGGCCTTCATCATCTTTTCTGTATCATTTAAAGCCACATTCTGTCATTGCGTTATGGGCCCCTCTATTGATATACTGTCAGCCTAGTACTTTGGTTGGATTACAGAGGGATTTACTGTATTTAAGTAGTTTTTTTTTACTCTGAAATTATTCCCTTTTAATACAAGTAATGGCCGGTTGTATTTGTATTTTGAGGCTGTAAAAGGCTTGTTTGCATTTATCTATATTTGTAACCACTGGAGTGAACCTGTATTTTTAAGGGTAAAGAAAGTTCCAAAAAGCTCCTTATCTTGAATAGTTATATCTTGAAATGTCAGTGAAGGATTGCTTGGTATCTCTGTTCTTACTCATATATTTGTGTCCAGCAGCAGCCAGGAAGAAGAAGAAGGGCCATGGGGAGACGGTCATTCCTCCACGCTCCCTCTTTGAAAAGGCCAGCATGTTGAAAGTTCGCCGTGAGGGCAAGGACCAGAAAAAGAACTTCTCCCTCAAGCAGCAGGCACCCTTTGCCAAGCCTCTGCCCTCGCTGGTTAAGCCTGTAATGGAGGCCAGCCAAGACAACCCGGAATGGCTCATCAGTGAGGACTGGGCTCTGCTGCAGGTACTGGCTCCAGCAGCCTCTTCCATGGATGATCCTCACAGTCCAAACCGTAATTACAGTAGTAGTATATTCACTGCCAATATTTCATTGCTGTGTCTGGCAGGCTGTGAAGCAGCTGCTGGAGCTGCCTCTGAACCTGACCATCGTGTCTCCTGCTCACACCCCTAATTGGGATCTTGTAAGTGACGTGGTCAACTCCTGTAGCCGCATCTACCGCTCGCCCAAACAGTGTCGCAACCGCTACGAAAATGTCATCATTCCCAGAGAAGAGGGCAAGGTAATGAATACAAGGTCACCACAGCTCATAGTTCCTAGTTAAAAGCTCATAGTTAAACTAGCCTGCTCGCCCTGAACTTACCTAAACCATGTTTCTTACCAATTTCAGTTGGTGTATGAGGCCAACCCCAAGAAGAAAACCAAGAGCATATACAAGGTACAGGCCGTCCGCAGTCAGTGAATCCTTACCTACCCTGTTGCAGCTTTTATCGGATCTTAATTTTAATTAGAATGAAATCGTCATGGCAGGTGATCTTAATTGGGATTGGTTGACGCCGGTATCCGATGATTTTAAAGCCCACTGCTCATCTATGAACTTTAACCAATTGATTGACTCTCCCACTCGCCCAAATCTTAGATGCCCAGAAAAATCATCTTTAATTTACCTAATCCTGACACATACACCCTATAAATATTCTGTCACAGGTGTTTTCGCAAAGAATGCGTGTGATCACTGCATTGTTGCCACCATTGGAAACACCTAAATCCCCAAGGCTAAACCTCATTTACCTCAAGTACAAAGCACTTAATTGAACAAGGTTTTATACATTGTTTATTTCACTTTGATTGGGAAAGAATACATCAACCTTGTTACAAAGAAGGCCCAACAGAGGATGTACTTACTGCGTCTTACACTTAGTGTGTGTGTGTGTGACAGTCTAAGAACAGCCGTCCTCTACGGACCTGTCAGATCTACACGCAGGACGACAATGCCACTCACATTCAACTATACAACAGCCGCTTTGAACTCATGAAGATCATTGCCAGTAAGAGGAGCCCACCCATCAAACCACTGTAAGTATTGAGCATTGTCAATTTATAATGAATGTGTTGGTGTTAGCCGCTTGATAAGAATCTCTACTTGGTTCAGTGATTTAAAGGGAAACTTCACCAGAAAATAAGACATGTTTTACATAGCATCTTACACACGCATCCCAAAAACAATCTTTCATAACAATGTTTGAGTTATTGAGAGTTTTTGAATGTGATATTGTCATCCATGGACATTGAACCATTGCTGTGTTAATGCAAAGCATGGCTCAAAGTTTAAGTGAGGGAACCTGTTGGAAAATTATAGCATGATTTTAATTAAGTTATTTTATATACGGTACATGGCAAAGTGGTGGATCCCAAATCAAAAGAAAGGATCTCCATCAAATATATAATGAGCTATAGACTGTGGCACTAATCTAATTACTTAATTTCTACTTGGCTATTCACAGGCTGGGCATGAACCCATTCCAGAAGAATCCCAAACACGCCTCAGTTCTGGCAGAAAGGTATATCTGATGTTGAGATTTGTGCTGTTGACATCTGAATCTCACACCTAAGCATAAAGGACAGAAGTGTAAAATGTGTTTGTTTTCTCCAGTGGGATCAGCTACGATAAGCCCCTCCCTCCCATTCAGGTGGCATCTCAACGTGCTGAGAGGATTGCCAAGGAGAAGAAGGTGTGTGTGTCTAGAATGTGTTGATAACTTCTAGCAAATGTTGTGTGCAGCAACATGCTAAGCCAGGTATAGGCAACCATGTCATGTTGATATGTACTGTTTGTGCTGAACCACTACAAGTTGAAAGGTGTGTGTGTTTGTGTGTGTGTGTGTGTGTGTGTGTGCGTGTGTGCGTGTGTGTGTGTGTGCGTGTGTGTGTTTTCAGGCCCTTGCAGAGCAGCAGAGAGCTCAGCAGTTGGCCCAGCAGCAGACTGGAGCTCCCCAGGCCCAGGTTGCACCCGGCCAGGCTAACGCCAGCCAGGCTCAGGTGCCAGGGATCCCTCAGGCTGCTGCAGTGGCCGGAGCTGCTGCTGTGCCCAATGCAGCCATTCTGGTGAGAATCAAAACATCATCCACCAGTATGCTTCTATAGTGAGAGCCAAAAAAAGCCATTTGTTTTATTTACTCAGGGAAGGCCCTTACAAGTCTCATGTGTTTCAGGCTGGAGCCATAAAAAATGCCTCTGTGGGCACAACCATCCAGGCTGGTACGTTTGCATGGTGCACATATGGTTTACATTACAGAGCTCTGTTGGTGTTCCAGTAGTTCATTCCTTTATCCTTTGTTCCTTCCAGCCACTGTAGGGGGGAACGTGATTGTGAACACAGTAGCTGGAGTTCCTCCAAGTCCCTTCCAGGCAAACAAACGCCTGGCATCTCCAGTCATACCAGGCACCCTGTCTGTGAGTCATGTTCATTTATCACTGCTGCTCTGGCTTAACCAAGCCTCCTACTGATAAAGAGGAATTAATGATGCAAATAGCCTCTGGATTGGAATTAAGTAGAATACACAATCACTGTACCCTCTAACACTGAATGATCACTAGAAGTATTGGAGTTCATTTTGCTGCTGCTGTTGTTTGTCCAGCCTGCCGGTGCAGCCGGGGCCCAGGTGGTCCATGCACAGCAGAGGGCCGTTCCTGCTTCCACCGTCCCCACTGAAGTCGTCGCCATTGCTACAGGACAGAGTGTCCGAGCTATTACCCCAGTGACAGCGTCTGCGGTGGTTTCTACTACCCTGAGCACGGTGCAGTCACAGACTCGCTCACTGGTCACTCAGGTCACGCCAGGTATTGGACCGAACACAGGCTTTTATCTGAAAACTGACATATTTTGAGTATTTATTACTGCTTTACAGTGCTGACCAATCTGCTGACACCTCCCCCAGCCACAGGCATGCAGCTGCCCCAAGGCAAGCCTCTCACCCAGGCCCACCTCCAGATGCTCCGCCAGCAACAGCTCCAACAGCAACAGCAGGCTGCCTCACCACAGATCAAAGCTGCGGGCAAACCCCAGGTACATCACCAGCATCTCCCGCACAATAGCTATACAAAATGTAAGGGCATGTGTCACTTTGAGAAATGTGAATGAACACTTGTCACTGCTGGAGACATGTTCAACATTCTATTCACAGTTCATTAGTTAGTTCATCTCCAGTATGATCACAACAACAGCAATTGTTTTTTAGGTACAATGGCCCATTGTTCCCAGTCCCAACAACAACGGTTAAGGTCAAGATAAGGAGTTTTTTAGAACTTTCTTTACGCTTAAAAATACAGGTTCACTCCAGTGTTTACAAATATTACAATCGCCAGAACGTATTCAGAATTATGTGGGTGATTTACTGACTTCTATTCTATTTTTCCCAGTGGTCACTGAGATGTGTATATGGTTAACATGTCTATAACTGGTAATTGTTGTGTTTACAGGAGCTGTTGAAGATGCACAAGCAGAAGCTGCAGCTGGCCCAGCAGCAGCAGC
>OMOT01039622.1:13139-29684 GCA_900312575.1 Acanthochaenus luetkenii | reverse complement strand
TACATATATTTAATATTTTCCATTCATGTGTTTTTTGTGATATCTCTTCAAGCCCTGAACCCTAATTTCAAGGTTTTAAAGGTTTAAACGTACATTTTTTTGGTTTAATCAATATTTTGATGACAATGAGTCTTGGGATAGATATATTTATCTTGGGATAGAGGCTAGATTATGTTTATTTCTTTTGATTCCAAAGAATCTAGGGAGGTTAGAAATCATGGTCAGATATATGGATATGGTACGATCAATCAATAGCAATAATAGAAGATATGGTAAATCTATTTAATACTATAGTGCTTTACACTCCTCGTGTCTTAGATTGAACTTGAATGTGCCAATGCCTTATCAAGATGTGTATACATCGCTGTTGTATTTGCCATGCACATATTTGGGCTGTTAGCTGAGTCTCTATCAGTCTTCCGGTTGAAATTGACAAATATTGATCATTTGTAGATTTGATCTTATTCATATATACGTGTAGAAGTTACTTTTTGTACACATTCCCCTTACCAAGTTTATTAAAGATAACCTCAACTAAAACAAGTGCATGAAAAAATTACATCTAAACTGAAACAAAAATGTCTGCTTCCAAATGATAAAAAATGTAAATACAAAAATACAAAACCAACATTAATAATGTCTACTTTTAGTCTTCTGCTCAGTGCCATAACGAGAGAGAAGTGGCACACCAGTCCTCTGGGAATGGATGAGCAATGTCAGCTATCACTACATTGATACATAACCATCCAAAGCCAATTTATCTAGCAGTACGTGCACCAGACAGCTACTACCAATACATTCCTCACTGCCACAACCAGTGAAAAACTCTAACAAATAATTAAATGAATGCAAACTAAAAATAAACATTATGAAACACTGTTTGAATCATATCTGAAATTGAAAATAGTAGCTCGCACACACATACTACATAAAGAAACTGATGTCAAACCCAATCTCTCAAACTTGATAGATCTGAAAACTAATACATTAGTCTTTTTATAGTATTCTTGTCTGTAGTCTATTTAGTTTTAGTCTAAGTTGCCTCTTTTGGTTAAAGGAAAACACAGTGCTCATCAAGACCTGTAATGCTTGTGAAGGTAAATACATTTTGTTTTTTAATATTGTCCATCCATTTCCTAAATTATTGTATTTTGTTACACTTTTGTGTCACATGACCATTTTGCATTCAGTTCATGTTGTTGTTTTTTTCATTATGTGAACATTTATATTGCCAAGGAATATAAGGAGACTGCTATGGGATTTTGTATGAAATGCATGACATTGTCGAAACACTGGAATGACAAAAATGTAAAAGCCGTTTGTTCGCCTTTTTTTTATCCAAGCATACAGTATACTAACTATTGTATTTGGTTTTTCAAATGCTTACAAAATATTGTATGGTTTCTTTAAGATGTACAGTTGTATATTTTGACAGGTCTAACGGTTGTAGCTTAAATATGCCTTTGTTAATAACTATCTGCCACACATTGAGAGCCCTGTTACAACACAGCCTCCATTTTGTGGAACTATGCAACAGTTGTACCTGTAGAGCAGTATCATGTCTTTCCCACGGGACATTTGACAATTTTAGCTGGTGATCTCTCTATATTGTAGTCATGATTAGTCTAAACTAGCCAAGTGATTTTCTGTCCATTGATTGAAGTGCCTTACCGTCTGTTCTGTTACCGTGGTGATGTTAAGAGGAGTTGTAGACACTGATACAGTGTGTTGTTGATGTTTTTCCTGGTGTTTGGTGCTTCACTGTAGAGCTGCAAGGTCCCTAAGGGAAGCAGTAGGAAAGGGCCTCTCAGACCCATGTGGGATTTAACACTGGACCGTAAGAAAGGGTCTGTCTGTTTTTACATTTAATCAAGGTCAAAATTCAACATCGAACGCAACGACTGAATGTTCAGCTTCTTTTTGCCTGAATGTAGTTCACAGTGTTGACTGCCAAAATATGTTGCCAGAATTAAACTGAAGTTTGAATTATGCAAAGACGCAAGTAGCAATGTTATGATCAGCTTAGCACCTTTGTTAACAGGTGGGAGTGTTTCCCCCTCAGTCGTAAAGCAATAACTTAAAAATGATGGCAATCAGGCCACAAGTAAAGTACAAACTGGTCAAGTACAGCCTCGGAGGACCGAAGAATACGATACCACTGATCCCAGGCCACTGCCCTTTGACTGAACCCAAATCAGCTTATTTTCCAATGGAACTGAATAATCTTCTAGACCCTGAAATGTGAGTGGTTAGAATGGTCTTCACCATTAAATGTAGTGGTGGCAGTTAATTTAAAGCTATCTTATATTGTTGATTGGTCATGCTGAATCTTCCAGCTGTTAAATATGGCACATTAGGGGTATACCACTAATACAGAACCACGTTGGTTCAATTTACATCTATTCTGCTCATTCTCATTCCTATGGTTCATATAGACACTTTCTCTGCTGATGTTGCTAATGTTCTTAGCATTACAGTTTATGTGAGAGATTCATGTAACAATAGTTATGCACTGGTTTCAGATTGGTGAACTCAAACTCATTGGTACTCAATGTGGAATCTATCTTGTGAGAAATATTAAAGGTTTTCTTTGAATGTTCATATAGTTTGCTCTATTCTTCTCTGTAAATGTTTAGAATCTACAGGAGTACCTGCACCCCCACTGTTTGAGTCCAGTGTGTCCCTTTATATGTAATTCTCTCAGTTCTGCTAGAAGGTGACATGTGTCCAGTGGGAAGCTAAGCTTCTCCTCTATCTGAATGTGGAGTAACACTTTACATTGTCCTTATTCCAGTGTAGTATTCCTGGGTATTAACCAATGTACACAATGCTGTAACAACACAATGTAAGTACCAAGTGTACAAATCAGTGCTAAAGCTAAAATGTACCAAAAGCAGTACTTAAAAAACAAATACAAAATTATTCTCTCTTGAATCATTCTTAATTTTGGATAACCAATTTGCTATTTCCCAACATTTTTATACAACTTAAACATGCATGAATAACTCGGGGAAAGAAAAAAGTATGGAAACATTTGGTCTAAATTATTTTCAGCAGGCAAGCGGTGTAATGTATCACCTCATATATTATCGCCTTAGCTCAACGAGACGTAATATAATGTCAGCAGTGAGAATCAGCACATTGCTTAGCAAGACTTGTGTCAGGTGCTGCTGGAGATGCTTTTGTAATGTGATTTTAGTACATTTTGTTTGTGCACTTGTACTAGGTACATTATGTATCAGAGAACTTACCATTCAGCACTTATAATACTTCTGCTGAGTATTACTGCATAATTACAATACTTTTCCATAGGTCAACTCGCAAGTTAATACACTGGAATAAGACAATTGTAAAGAGTAACTGATATTGCAGCATTAATATGCTCAACTGTGAACTTTCAACACAAATCAACTCTTAAATTGACGAAACCAATCTAAAAATGGCAATTAAAGGCACAGACACTGACAGAATAGCACCAGATTATGTAAAAACCATTCAATAAGGCCTATACATATAAACAGCACTTCAGAGCTCTTCCCATATGATCTGCAACCAACATACGTTTGTGTTTGTTAGCTGACAGCATGATAAATAACAAACACATTTCCAAAATATGAAATAAAACTGCATTTAATTGATTCAATATCCATTTTAAGTGCCATAAAAGTCCCTGATGCTGGAATACTGAGGTCAAAACAAAGAGGTTTGTGAATGCTTTGCCACGTCTTGTGTTTTCAACACTGTTGCCATTTACCAAGGTAGAGTAATGCTTTGTGGGTCTTAAGGAGCAACACAGGGAAACAGATTTAAAACATTGTCAAAGCTTGTAAATTACCGTAAAATACTACCGGTAATCAAAATGCATAGCCATACAGATTTTAGTTATGACCTAAAATCAATAAATTCCAGGCTGCAAAAGTTTGTCAAAATCTGAAGCCATTGTGCTTGATTCATGCATTCATAGATAAATCAAATTAAAGCATGGTCGATGCTTTCATTTGTTTCCAGAAGAAGAAAGCTCATCAGTCCATTTACAGTAAGCTTGGCAAAGGATGTCCTCACTCACGTCATGGAAGATTTCTACAAATAAAATACCAATGACAAAATGAGAAAAGATCAGTCATATAGCATATTGCATGACACAGACTAAATGTGTTTTACTTGTATTTACTAAGCGCAAACAGACGAAAGATTGTCACGTGAAGGTCTGAGTGTGAGTAAATCATAAATAGGCTTAAAAACAAACAGGTTTTAATGGTCCATTCTTATTCACCTGCACATCCCAGTCCTGTGGGGAGAGGCATCCTCAGAGAGCCAGCAGAGTGCTTCAGACGCTCGCCTAGAGACTTCTGCACCAGGGCCAACGTGCAATCCTGGTGCCACACAGGCAGCTCCAGGCCCAGCATGCACTGGATGATGCGGGCCTTCTCCTCTGCTGTCAGCAGCCCCCTCTGATGGGCCACATACACCATGAGGGACATGTCGATGTTGACTGCCTCCCCATGCAGCAATGCTGGCAACACTCTCTGTGAGTGTGTAAAGACGACAGATGAGTTAGAAATGTATACAGATTATGAATTTCTGTGGGAAGGGAAACTTTCTTTCCAAAATTCATCAATTAATTGTAACTGTTTGTATCCACAATTAAGGCTTATAAACAGTTCATGCTAAATACGTAAAATACAATAAAAAACTGTTATAGGCTAGTTATGAGCTAATTAGTTGACCTTTATAGAGCATTAGAACTTCATTATAAATGGCTAAATAAATATATTATCCCAAAAAAGCTTAACTAGTTTTCAGCTATTTTCAAATAGTTTATCAATGCTTTATATATACTTACAATTTTATTATAAACACTATAGATTAATTATATACGTTAAAAACGACATTGTAACTAGATTATAACATTTTACAAAGCTTTATCCATAATAGCTACATTTAGTCTTGAGCACATTTTTAGTTTATAGACATTATAGACTAGTTTAGAGACTTCCATGACTTGGTATCTCATATTCTTCTCAAATATATATGAATAAAATGTAAGCTGCTTCATAACCATTTCTAATTCAGGGCTGATCAGGTGCCCAAAATCCACCAGCCTGTCCAGATCATCCTCCCACAGGTTAGGAGCCAGCTCCTCCAGCATGGTTTCTATGGCAATGCGGATGGATGCTGTGGCGCTGTCCTCTTGTTCAGAGCGGCCGCTGCTCTCACAGCTCTGGAGCTTGGACTGGAGCAGCTTCGTGCCTTCGGCCTCCAGCAGCTCAAACAGACCCCGGTGCTTCATCAGAGCCATCTGAGGTATATTGGGATGATGGCCGTGGTTAGTTGGAGACAAAATGGCAGGTAAAGTGAATTAGAATGTCCCTTCCTATAGGACTGGGATGTGATATTCACTCTCATGCATAAGAGGTTCTGTGGTGTAATGGATGCAGGAGGTTTTGACATTTTTGTACATGCGTCTCAATCTGCCCTAGTAGTTTGGGCCAGTAGACTAGTAGAAACCAATAGAGGCTTTGTTGTTAGGTCACAGCTCTATCAACCACGGCTTGCACCATCATGGAGGTCCAAAGGAGAATAAGCTGTGCACAAGTAATGTGTAAATATATTATAACCTGGTTAGAATGAGAGATATCCGGAAAAAATAGTCATGTTATGGATGTAGGTCCATGAAGTAATGTTCCACGTAAAAGAGAATTTTCTGAAGAGGCGGATTTGTTTCTAAATTTAGTTTACTGTGACACAGTAAACTGTAGCTTCAGTAGAGTAAACTCAGTTAACCTGAACAAACTTGGTTTTTGTCTTTGTTAGTCGTAGGATTTGAAACACAATCAGCTGTGTTCAGCCGTTGTTGCCAAGAACTGAGGACCTCCAACATGGCCGCCAGAGGTTGCGTTACATCACCTACAGTAAAATCCCTCTATTGTTCCGTGTTCATGCTGTGATGTGCACCTTCAACATCTCTGCCATCCCGTTGGAGATCTGGCGATGTGGCAGGGTTTGGATGAATGAGCAATCTAAGAACGTGGCCACTGGTGGGACGTAACTTCCCAGCTTGTTTTTGCAGCCGGCAAAGTTGACCCCTGTTTTTGCCCCCACGCTGGCATCGACGTAAGAAAGCAGAGTGGTCGGCACCCGAATGTACGGAGTCCTCCGGCGATAGAGAGATGCCGCCAAACCCACCACGTCCAGACAGACCCCTCCACCGATGGCTATGATAGGCTCAGAGCGCCTGTCGATACCAAAGTTATGAACCTCCTCCAGGATCTTGGTCACTAGCTCCATACACTTGTTCTCTTCAGTGGTGGGCAGAGGGAGGATCTTGTACACAACCTTTCTGGCCTCAAAGTACTGAGTAATTTGAGAGCCGTACAGCTGATTGACAGTCTCGTCGATGACGACAAAACGCTTAACAGGCTTGGAGTTACTTATGGCGGCTTCGCGCTCTTGGTCTCCTAAGTGACCCCAGAGCATTGTGTCATTTCTGGCATCCAGTATGTTTTTGCACTGAATAACTCTATAGGTGAACACGATGGGGCTGACCACTGTCCAGGAGAGTCCTTGGTCTGACTTGTTCTCATAGCTGAGGGTAGTTCACAATAAAGCAACGGAAAGAAAAGATACAATTAATACATATCCCCCAGCTTAAAGTTGGAAGCAGTGTATGGTCGGAGAGGGACAGACAGAATAATAACTGCTGAAATGCCATCACACACTGTAACTCACTGTAAGCAACAGCACGCTTCACACTGGAATGACCTCTGTGTCTAAAATAGAAAGGCATTTCACCTCTCCCTGTCTAAGGATCACACTAGTGAACATAGAACCCATTCATGTCAACAAATTACACATGAAAACGTGTTTTGATAAAGAGGGCAAATTACTTTAGGTCATTGAATGTCTGATCTATTTGAGATCTAACGGGTTAAATGCAGTATATTGCCACTGCACATATAATCCCCTTTGCGTTGGCAAGTTATATGACTTCATATCACATAATGTAGAATAGTCTCTCAGACTAAATTAGTAAATGCATTCTTCTTCTTTTTTTTATTGCACACTGTTGAAATGCTTGCAACTGTCAGTCTCTCTCCGTGCTTTACCCTACTTACATTTTAGCAGCTGATAACCTTCCCTCCACCCGCTGGCAGTGCTGACTTTGTCGAATCCATGTACCGTTCACTTGGACCAGACTGAACTCTTTTTGCTGTTGTGCATGGCTTGAGTTGTTATTCAAACGCATGCTCTCAGAACATTGGTCTCCCATAGCGGCAGCCTGCTCTCTCGCTCTCTCATGCTTTGTGGAGTGAAGCCCCCCCCCCAAAAAAAACAACCACGTAGGGGATATCAGTGAACATGACTGTGATCGTGGCTCAACAGGTGCAGCATGAGTTGAAGTGCGAGAGCGCAGTCAACAGCTTTGAGACTGATTGCTATTGAGTACTATTCATTTAAAATTCTGAATTAAACGTATTCAAATTAACCAAATACAGTAGCCTTCTCAATATGAGCAATAATAAATACTCAAAGATGATCCAGAGTTATGATCAGCCTCACCGTTGCATCATGAACAAGCTGGAGATGACGAATTGATGTCTGACAAAAAAATGTTGGGTGTAAAGAAAGTAATGACTGCCATCTAGTACGTGGTCCATTTGAAGTGTACGAAGATAGTGGACTACTGGATTGAAGTTATCTTTAGTGAGCACATCCTCTTCTATCATCCTCTATCCTCTCTTCCACCCTGGCAGGACTGGATGTTGACATTTGCGTACTTTCCATTGTGGGACCAGTGTGGCTGTAACAACAAACTAGGAGGCTGCCATCTTTATGCACAAGGTCTATTTTCAGACATATTCTATGGCCTATTTTCTTTTCAAATAACAGGCAACTCTACCACCGCTTCAAACTGAGGTAGCTATGACCTGTTGTGCACCTAACGACATACAGTAGAAGGGATTTCTTCAAGTTGCTAAGAGAAGACCTACAGAGCATGTGGCAATTATCAAAAGGCTGATATAAAGAAACCCTTTGTAGCGGCGTGCAATCTATTAAAAAAACACATCTGATTGACTTTACAGCATAAGAGAGCAATGAAGTGAGACTGTTAAGTTGTTTATTGAGCATTATGCAGCCTTTTGTTTGAGAGGAAGAATTGTGACGTTTTCGACAAGACAGCTCATTGGATTTTACAGCGGTTTGAATTGAGTTGATCCTGTGAGCAGGTCAGAGACGAAGACCGAGAGGGAACTTCTCAGCGATAGCAGACCTCCGATATCTCCATGGCCAGCTCCAGGAGTTCTGCTGTGTCCTGGCAGGAGCTGCAGCAACTGCAGTCCAGTTCCAGGTTGCAGCTGCAACAGTCCCATCCCTGCTGGTCCTTCTCACTGGATGCCTGGATGTATTTGCATGAGGGGAAGCAGCGGCTCATTGCCCTTTCACATGTGTCTGGGAGCATGACTACTAAGTCGTGGAAACGACAGTGCAGACAGGCCAGCAGAAGAGCTGCACAGTCATCTGGCGATAGTGACGAAGGAAATCAAAAAGAGGGAAGTAGGGAAAATCAATGAGAATGTTTAGCCAAAGACAAATTGCATTTAATGAAATAGCAGCAGGACATCTAAAAGCACTTCTACTGCACTTCCGACCTCAAAAGAAATCAACATTACACTACAACACTACTCACTTTGTTTTCGATATTAATGCTGCAGTGTCAGGGCTTCCTAATTTAATCAAATGATTTCATGTAACCCTTGTAGCATGAACTGTTTTACCTAGGATGAGTCAGACAGTACCTCCAGAGTCAGTCTGATACGAATCATCGTAGGAAAAGTGACTGCTGCTGTTGTTCTTATACTTGTTGTCAGAACACAGGGAGAAACTGGATCCACCCCATTCACTGCCACCCAGGGGATGCTGGGAACTGAGATCAGTATCCAGCTTGTCTGGGTCCTGCTCTGAAATGGTGCTGAGCCTGCGCACGCCACTGACCACCGACTTGCCCATCATTCCAGATGGATGGCCTTCTGGCTTAGGGATGTTTCCTTTAAAAGGACAATACAAGCAATACAGACATTATACAAGATACAAAATGAATCCAAAATACATTTCCTTTAAAAAATGTTTTAAAAAAAGGAAAAAAATGAATACAAAAAACATTTCATCATATGGTGAGATTTATTGTTTCCATGTCACTTTCTAACTTTTATTGATATCTACTTCGGACCATATTACAGTCAAGTGTGTCATGTGGATGGGTTTAGTTATAGTAATTAATTTGATTTGATTTCTTATTGTCTTATTGGTGTTATGTCTTATTTATGTTAGAATAATTCAATGCTGTCTCAACACTCCATGAGACAAGTTACTCAATCAAACTCTCTCTAATGCAGATTTTTAATAATTCAACACACCATTAAAGTGCAATATATCAGGAAGGTGACACTTGAAAAGTACTTAATGGAGGAAGCTTGCTTCATGCAAATTCAATGAGGAGAGATTATCGATTTGCAGGCTTTCATTTGGATCTAGTTTCCTGGCTTGAATCCTAGCATGATCAACATCTATCAATCAGTAACATCTATGAGCAAACGTGCTGCAAATTCAACCTCCCTACTTTCAAGATAGTCATTACTAATTATAACTTATAAGCAATAGTTACTTGGCCTAATCAAACAAGGAGACAGTGGAGTGAATCAACAAACATACCCTCAGACACAGGACTCCCTGAGTTTTCAAGCTCCAAACAATCCCCATCATTTACAGGATTCCTTGAGGGAGTTGTCATCTTGTGCAGAGTAGAGTGAATGAAATACAAATGCAATGAGTTACAAATACAACGCAGTGCTTGCATAATGACATTACAACAGTCAATCTATGACAGCTCATATCATGCAAAACTCAACTAGATAAGGACAGCAACATGACAGACATCTTATACAGACAGTGATAATAGACTATCATTGCAACATGCTGTTTTGCTCGAAGTGCTAGAACTGCCTGAATCATGCAAGCAAAAGACAAAAAGTTTACCTAACAAGGTGACTGTATGATGAGACAACAGATTTGCTTTGAAAAAAGTACCTGTCTGCACTGGCACAACAATCCAGCGGTGGAAACTGTAGCGTCTGCAAAATGAAGCGCTCTGAGCCTGAGCTCAAGCACCTAACATCATCATGCACCCACCCACATTGTGTGCAGACTCCACATCGATCAATACTGGCCAACCAGCAAGCACAAATCTATGATGGCATAAAACATATAAGATCCACTCAATTATGCCATTAGGTTGATAGAAAATCCTTGTCAAGCTAATGGATAATTAAGAGCACTCGTTCATCATCAGGAGGGTTTAGCAATTAATGACAGACAAGACATAGAATGATCTTACCACTCGTTTTATTATCTTGCCTCTTTATACCACAACGGTTTCGTAAACCATTTCTTGTGCCACATCTGTAGGCAGTAGACTGGTTTATTTGCGGAGAAGCAGACATGCCACAATAAAGTGGAAACTTTCTCGCCCAAACCATTTGCTTCGTCCATTCCCGTCCATTAAGTAGTCATTACCATTGACCGAGAGAAGTGGGGCTATTATCCCAGTTAAAACATAGCATCAAGTCATAACTTAAACCGCCATATAAAACAATGATGAACGCCTAGCGCTACTGCGATGATCAAACTAGATCAAAGAGACACACACACATTTTTCATGAGGAATTTATTATCCATAGAGATCTATTGGTTTACAATCATGGTAATTCTATAACATCCACTTTTACAAAATCAATTAAGAGGAAATTCAGCAATGTTCGTGGGTGAGGTGAAAAAAGACAGACACATATAAAGAAGTTACATCATCTTTTTTTCAATCAATTGATTATATGTACAAATATACCAGATCATGTCGGCAGCGTACATTTAAAATTTTAAAGCAACATTTTCACTCGCTCTACAAACAAAGAATTGAATATAATATTGTGAAAACTCAAACAAAATCAGGTAGTGTGGCCCCAGCATAGCATGAAGCAACCATATGTATTCATAGTATTCCCACCATTGGCCGTGGCGGTCATTTTATTACAATCACCTGTTAATTTATTACAATCACCTGTTAATTTCCTCCAAAATGGCCATGTGATGACCTAATAGAATACTATGAATAGAGGGAAAAACGTTCATTGTGAAGTGCTAACCATAAATATTCCCTTTCCATTGGCTTCTCTGCTCATCATGGTCCTTCCGTGTCCAAGTATAAAATAAGATACATCATGACAACAGACAGTTTCCCGTAGGCCTTATTGTGGTCTCACTCTACTGTACGGATGAGAACTGAGAGCTAGATTAACAACACAAAATAACCTAAGAAATGCCGATAAATACAAAAATGCACTTCCTCTCGAAGAAACATGTTTGGTTATGTAGATGAAGCGGTTGTTTTTGAGTCTTTTGGTAATAGAAAGTCGCATAGGCTGTGAGTGGGGGGCCTTGCAGTAGAGACGCCGGACCTCACAGTCAGAGAGAAGGCACACGATCAAGCTGAAGGCTGGGCCTCTCTGGGCTGATGTTGTCTTCATCTTGGTTCATCTCTGGGCTGTGACCGTGCTCGTCTGAGCTCTCCGGAGAATCATAGGGATAATTCTCGCAGATCTCCTCATCCTCCTGCTCTTCTTTTATGCTGGTTTGATGAACATGCAGAACAAAAAACACAGAATTAAGATCTGTGCTCACACCATCGTCACATTACATCACCACTGAGCCAAATACACGAAAATATACGAGGTCAAATATCTGTTAACAGGCACGTGAACATGGTGGGCACGGAGCTGCGGCCCGTTTTTGGTTTCTGGACGTGGCACTTACAAAGCTTGCGGAGGGGACTGTGTTGCACTGCTGTCACTTTGGTATCCGGTTCCATAAGCGAGGGCTCCGTTCACTTGTTCCTGGAGAATATGGGGCAGGGAGTGCATGGGGATGCTGCCCATACAGGCTGGGTTGAATAGAGGGATGTTGTAGTCAAGACCACTACTCTGAAAACAACAACAACAACAACAGTATTAGTACTTATACCACTGCAACAAGATTTTAAAAAATAAAGAATGGGGCACACAGAAAGGAATCAGTGTTTGATGAAAAGCAGGCTGTAACAACTTCCATACTACTGCAATAATAGGAGGCATACTGCAGTTAGACATGTTACTGACTTTATTTTTTACATTTAAATACAATGCA
Source organism: Acanthochaenus luetkenii (assembly GCA_900312575.1). Classification (NCBI taxonomy): domain Eukaryota; kingdom Metazoa; phylum Chordata; class Actinopteri; order Beryciformes; family Stephanoberycidae; genus Acanthochaenus; species Acanthochaenus luetkenii. Next base: position 17,450 of record OMOT01039622.1, on the reverse strand, counting down.
CAGCTGTGTCTGCTGCTCTCCCTCTAGACACCTTCCCCTCTCAACTGCTACAGACTTAAATTATACATTACCATACTTCTAGATATAGAGATCGAAATATTGCACTTCTCTTACCTGGGGCGCAGAACCAGCAAAGCTCTGACCATGATGGTTCTGAGGGTTCTTCAGCATCGGAGATCTGTTTGTACAGTGCATAATGCAACAAGTATTACTTTATTTAGTATTAACACCAGTAGGACCTGAGATAAGCATCACATTCTTAGACTGAGACTTATTTAGGGTAAATATTCTGTGTGGTTAGGAGGTGGAGCTACAAGGTCAAATAACTTGAATGTCGGGTATCTGACTTCTGGTCATATCTAAAAGTCCATGTTCCACCTACCCGCTGCCAGTGGTTTTCTGGGGCCTTCTTCTGTGGAACTCGATCTCATCCACTGTCCATACAGCTCCCTTCACATTTTCCAAACGGACAAAGCATTTATGGAGACTGAGATTATGTCTCACAGCATTCTAGAGGATTATGGGAAAGGACAAAATAAGGACAACAGAGCTTCCGGGCAAACAAAAGAAAGCCAGATTAAAACTGTGTCTCTCCATCTATCACTTGAATGAATTAATGAACGAGTTAATTAATTTGTTTATTTCGGTCTGCATTCAAAAAAGAATACGTTTACACGAAAGGAGGCAGATACTCAAATATCACAAGCTAAAAAACTAATCAACACCACGACCCATGGTCTCTGCAGTCTGAATGTAAATGTAACCTAAATGTATCCATGTGATATTCCTGTAATTCACTGATATTAACATCTAAGGACATTCTTCAAAGCCATAGTGTTAATACCTTCCAAGTAGCTGCATTGCGCCTGAAATACGCAAAGGTTCTTGTGAACCAGTTGTAGATTTCATTTAATGTCAGCTGCCTGCGAGGTGATTCAAATATTGCCTAAAAGAGATAAGAGTGTATAAGAATTACTGGGGACAAAACAAACCCAAAACATTAAAAGATATGTCCAATGATATATCCAATTTGAAAAACTGAGATTGTCATAATGCAAATGTGACTATATTTAAAACAGTATTTCAATATTTCTATGGCAATGGAAGTGTAAACTGAGTGAAGTAGAATTTACCTGTCTTATGAGAGATGCATACGTAAATGGAGGCCTAACTTCTGTGCTCAAGTAGAAGTCCTTATTGTCAATGATATCTGTTAAAAGACAATAACAAACGTGATTTATAAATACAACCCCACCACTATGTTTGCACTGTGTTCTAGTACTTTCAGTCAGACCAGCACCTGGAAACAGTAAAGTATGTGAATAAATTGACTGGTAACAGTTATGCTCTAGTTCATTGTTACCTTGGCTCATAGACCTGCTGTATCGCCTCCGTACAGGGGTTCCAGTGAACATGCTATTGGGAGTGAGAACTGAAGGGGATTCGGAGAGTGGTGTCAGGGGTGTGGATGGCGCTGTGGCACTCTGGGACAGGCTCATAGGAGGAGGGCCTTTGGGCAATGTTGCCTGGGAGAAGGATACATTAGACGCCAGATTCGCCTGAAAAATACATCAAGATAGTCACATCAGGAAAACTTTAATATAACCACAAGCAAAGCGTTTGTCTAGTTGAAGGAACCGACCATGCGGGTACTTACAGGCTGTGCTGTTGGTTTGGGTTCAGACGACTTGAGATGGGCCATCATAGCTTGCAGTCGCTCTTTGTCCTTTTTCAACTATGTTAGGGGAGAGGACCAAAATGGAAGTTGAGAGGTAATTAATTCATGTTTTGTGTTAAATGACAAAATATGAGATTAGGTGTGAGAAATACTTGGTTCCTGGCATCCTGAGAAGTGCAATTATCAAAAGTTGTCACTTCTAGGCCGGGTGTGAACATACACCAACCACCCCAAGCTTTGTTAGGTATTCACACGTTTTTGGCAGGCTTTTTCTTTTCAATGTAGTTTTGAAAAATGTGAAGATTGGGTAACCCACACTACCAGGAGATGGGTCAACTATATTCACAACAGTAGACTACTAAACCAAAAACGTACCTGCAATTCCAACTGTTGGACCACTTGCATCTGCACACGGCACTGTGCTGTACTCTTGTCATCGAGTGTATGCTCACTGTTCAGATGTCTGCGGAGAAACACATTAAAGTCAAATTCATTATATGCTTGAGCTACAGCCCGCTGTATAGGTTCACACCTGTGGTATCAGGAATCTTTTCATTGTAACTACGAAATTGTTTGATAATTTTGATACTTCTCATAGACGTCAAAAGAAACGTTCGTTTTCCCAACAAAAACGTTCAATTTCAAGACAGTGCTGAATTCAAGGTCCGCTAGGTAGAAAACTGTGATGTTTGCTTAGCTTCTGTGTGTGTTCATGCAAATGAGAATGACAGAATATGCATATTTCATTCCTGAGTCCTTAATATATCCACGCCACTGCCCATCCTGATGGACGTGTGAATAAACATCAAGCCAGGTTACAGGTATACAAGACTTCACCACTCACTTGAGAAATGCCTGAAAGTCTCCGAAGACCGTCTCACAGCCAGGCCATTTACACATGCCGTTCCCATACAGAGGATGACTATTCTGTGTGTGATCATCCAGTGACCCACTGCAAGGAGTACAATAGCACCATTCATGACATGACGGTATTGCTCTAGCACAATTAAAGCAGGACATATAAAGACTAAAGTTTAGACAGACCAAAGGGTCGACGATGTAAATTGCTAAAGCACCTTTCTTTCTTCTTCAGGACAGCATGATGCCCATTGGCGGTGGATTGTTGACAGGAAGACTCTCTCGTCTCGCCACCAGAGGACAGACGGGTACCATTCCCACAGCCTGAAATTACACACACATACTGTATAATTATATATGTTGTCAACAAGTGTGTTATGGTACACTGGGGTACCTTGGAGTTAGCTATGGTTTATTCATGTCAACCAAATTAGCATGAGATCATGTGTGTTTTCTCCAGGTTAACATATTTTTTCTTATTTTCAGTCGTGTCCAACATATATCTAAACCACACCTACAAGGCTTTATGTTTGCCTGAGTGTACCTTGCCTGAGTGTACCTTGCCTGAGTGTGCCTTGAAAATGTCGTCAAGCACTAGTAGCCACGACTATTAGACATAGAAATTATTTCAATTAAGGGTTGAATTTACACAACAATAAACTCTTCAAAGAAATGCAATAAAGAATGAAGGAGCGCAGCATACCCGGGGCTGCAGCGGGGCTGGTGGGAAGGACAGAGAGCAGGCCTTGCCTCTGTAGGTTGAGCAGATGTTGCTGCTGGACCTGAAGGAGCTGCTGCTGGATGGCCATCTGCTGAGCTGTCAGCTGTGACAGCGGGATGACATGACACACACATCAGTCAATAAATGCCTTACCCGTTCCCCATAGAGCACACAACGTGTTCTGGGTTAGAGTAAATAGTAGTTTTGATTCAGGAAAAGGAAGGGGGGTTTCATCTAAAAGATTGAATACGATTTTTTATTAATTCGTGTTTGAAATAATTGAGAATGCATTCACAGCCTATGTTAATGATTTTTCATTTAACTTCTGAGAACTGTTTGAATTTACTTAGACTTGTCCCTAATGCTGGAATTGATCACACTGCTTGCACAACAAATATTGCCATAATAATGAAGGTTTACCTCTTGACTAACAATCCCAGTGTTCTTCTGTTGTAACAGCTGTATATTGAGCTGCTCTTGCTGATTCTTGAAGACCTCTTGAATTTGTTGCTGCAGACATGATGATTAAATTGAATTAAGAGATATACAAATACTGTGTTAAATGAAGATTTGTACAGGCAAACATGCAATTTCATCAAACACACGTACTTACCTGGTGTAGCATGAGTGCTTTCTGCTGTTGGAGCAGGGCTTGGAGCTGCTGAGGATTGAGGATCTGCTGCTGTGGTGTCAGCTGCAGCTGCAGTGGAGCCTCTGACGGAGGGGTCATCATGGACAGTGACACTGGGACCTGCATCACCCTCACATCAATACAGAAGGAGAAGTCAAAATCCACTCTACAGAAAACAAAACAAAACCACTCTCTGGAAGCCAGAGGCAGACATCCAATCAAATTAAATACATTTACCAAGCAAGTTTGTTGTGACAGAGCGTATAGGGCAAATACAAAAGGACACAAACATTCCAATTACAAACAAGAAAAAAAAAAACTCAGTCACAAGATATTCTGTGTGTGTGTGTGTGTGTGTGTGTGTGTGTGTGTGTGTGTGTGTGTGTGTGTGTGTGTGTGTGTGTGTGTGTGTGTGTGTGTGTG
>OMOT01039622.1:0-13119 GCA_900312575.1 Acanthochaenus luetkenii | reverse complement strand
TGTGCATTTGAGTGCGCATGTTGCTACCATTGAGACCGGAGATGTTGGAAAGACGCTGAGGGAGCATACAAACAGCCAAAACATTCATTGAACTGAGGCATGTACTTAACTAAACCAGGAATCAAAAATACTTGCACCTCTTGCTCAAACAAAAAGTAATATATATTGATTCACTTATTCACTAACACCACTCAGTACACTGGTCAGTTTCGCTGAACTGGGCGCTTCTGTGGTTTAAAAAGCAAAGGGAAAAACAACAACACTGGGTGTCTTGGGGGAATTAGAGCTCCATCAAAACAACAACAACCACAACAACAACCTCTGCTAGGCATCTAGCAATTACCACACCCTCCCACTGACTGTCGAGCTCTCAGCTCTGGGGATGTTTACAGTAAACATAAACAGAGTAATCAAAGTTGCAGAGAGATATAAATAATGAATAAAAAGGCATACAGAGCATGTTTACGAATACAGAACTTGAGACTCATATTTTAATTAAGGTCTGAACGACAAACAAACATTTCTCTCCAAGGCTGAGTCTGTTTTGGATCGGGTAAACAAACTGACAGTGAATTTCACAGAGGCTATGGGCTAACAATAACAGACAATTGCTTCAGTTTGTCCTTTCTTATGAAATTCAATGCTGCAGAGGTGGCCACCAAAGCAATGAAAATCGGCTTATCCCACAGACAGAGCCAGTTGGCCCCTCTATTTTTCTGTGGACACCATCAACACAACAACAGCCTTTGCCTAATCCCTGTTGCCATGACAGCCAGCAAGCCCAAACATCTTCTGTTGTTGTTATTGTCGAAAGTCATACTAGTGAGCAACAGAGTGTAAACACAGATCTGTTCCCGCAAGACTGGTCTTGTGAACTCTGAGATGACTGACGGTGAAAAGAAAAGGCTGACAGGGCTTGCTGAAAAACAAATATAATCTGCCTTCCCTTCCCTTATATGCTGACTAATAAGTCATAATCAGTGTAGCCTAGAAAGGATTGGTACATCATGCATACAAATACACATGCTTGGTAATGAACTCAACTGAAGACTTTATAGGATGAGATACAATTCTAAAACGACTAAAATACACACACAAGCACAGAGACACATGGTTACTTTGGTTACCAGACACACAAACCTTTCAACAAAGCAAATCATTAAATCAGATTTAAAAAATAGCCTGCTAGCATGATCTCTCAGTAATAATGTAAAAAAACAAGTTGGACAAACCTGATAATTTCCATTTAAAAGTATGTTTGGGAACCAATGCTGGGATGAGTGCTGGAAAGAACAAGTAAGTGCAAGTCTGACAGAGCCTTGCTAACCTACTTGATGTGAGCATTAACAAAATAACACTGATGCCTCCGCCCAGCAGGAGTTCTGCACTCCCTCCCCCTTCAATAGAGCTAAACCTAACCTCCCCCCCATCCCTGTGCTCTCCTTCAGCATAAATATGAATAGGCATACAAACAATGCAGTTTGGAGCGGATGAGACAGATGAGTTGAGAGGTTCAGAGGTATTTTCTTCTTCTTTATATGACAATAAAACAAAGAGTGCCCTAAATTCTCAAATGAGCTATCCGTCCAGTGTCCAGATCACCATCTACCTGGAGCCTGTGTGAGTACTACAGAGAACAGATATGATGTTTGGATACTAGACTAGGGATCAATTCAAATGTAGCACAATTATAACACAAGTACAACATAAATTTGTTTCAGTATTTTCATGCCATTTTGCAACCCAAAGAGAAAATCTGGTTTTCATTTGCAAATCTGCCAAGCAACTAGTGCTGGTTGCTAGCAAGCTAACAAGAGAGGTAACTGTAACGATAGGACTCCATCTTTGATTCTTCCCCCCCCCTTTTTCCCCCTGGTGCATCCACATTTCGTAACTCTCCAGTTACAAACGAACTAGCAGCAACTAAGCCTCTCGTAAGACACTTATGATGGTTCTTACACAAAGCTAGTTAAAATCTGACTCAATCTACACACTTTTGATTTTGAAACAGCATAGTGCCAGTTGCTCCTACTCTCCTACAGAGATAATATTTCCCATTTGGAAATATCCCCCTAACGACCAACACATTCTAAAGCCATGGCCTCATAACAAACATGCAGCAAAATACGAGTATACTTAAAAACTGATGTCAATACCTCACAATTTTCTCTCCCAATGCACTGTATGATCTGCATTTCGAGAGTTGTGATCTTTTAAGTTCAATGAATAAATACATTAAAACAGGTTGTTGTGATGTATCTAAATAGTTAAACTGTGCAATCCCCATTATGATTCCAAAAGTGTTAACAAACCTAAAGTATACCAATAATGTAATGTTATGCAAAAATCGACTATGACAGATTTAATATGTAGTATGTTATGCCTCTGATTTTCAGTTCAATCAATATAAAAATAAATAAAAATAAACTCTCTTCTAAAGCTTAAACCAGAAGACCAAAGCTTTAATTTGAGACAATACTTAGAGCTTCTTAATTGACAATGAATTACAGACAGAATTGATGGACTCATACTACTTGAGTTTAAAATCACATAAACATAAGCACACATAAACAATATGCTTTCTGTTACCTGAGGCACTTATAAATATGAGCCAGAATATGTTCCCATATCCCCATAAAACCACCGTAGGTACCATAATTGTGTTCACAAATTTTGCCTTCCATTCGCTTTGGGATTTGTTTCTTAATGGCATCATTGAGAAAGTCTTGGCTCATTTGTGTCTGGGTGTGAAACTTTTCCATCTTCAGAAATGAAGACCGAACTGTCCAAGATCATAACAATGAAAATGGTTTTGCAATGTTTTTTATGGTCTTCAATAATAAATCCCAGTACATTGACAACAGCAATATTCTCAAAACCACTACATATGCACAGCATTATCACTATAGGTATAATATTCTTACATCCATCAATAAACAGGATATGATGGTACTATTCATTGCACCATAATCCAAGGTGAGCATTCCTATAGAGGCTTGATTCAGAGTTAAACAGAATTACTATCATGCAAATGAGCACCATAGCAAACATCAGGTTATACCATTATACATCTACAGCACAATAAGACAACATTCACCAGTTACCTACTCTCAGGGTGTGTGGTGTGTGAGTGAGTCTAGGCAAGCCATTGAGGTTATCAAGTGGGCACCTCCCTTCCTTAGTATTACTACCACAAGACTACCCTAGTACTTTTTCTAAACACTTGGGCCCTGTTTATGCACGCTCTAAGTATTACTACCAAACTAATGTTTATACCAGGCTAACTCAGCAGTTCTTAACACTTACACTTGTGGTCTTACCAACACCCAACCCTATATACTACAGTTATATATACAAAAATAACTTTCAAACTGATGCTGATCTGATGCAGGATAAACCAGTGAAATAGTGTTGAGCTGGTGCTGCTAAGAATGACTGACCCTGGGTGCCTCTGGAGGAGGAGTTTGGATGTTGCTCAGTCGATTCTCATTCTCAGTATTATTCCCGTTCTCTGTCTGAATAGCTGGGCTGGCGTGGCTTGTCTGATCTGACCCAGACTCATGCATCTGGACTTCACTGACCTGGGAAAGGAAATACATGCAAATGAAAACAACTGGAAAAATCTGTACAATATAATGAAATATAGAAAGCAGACAAATTGAACGTCTTACACCTTCTGGATACTTTCTTACAAGGCTAGTACTACAACACAATTTCAGATGATAGGTACATTCCCCAAGCCAAATTAAACAGCCTTATCCAATATTCTCTCTGGAATTCACCTATAATGTTTTTTTTTACTGCTGTATGTCAGTATTTACAGCTCTAAAAGTTAATATCTGCATTTGAACAGCTCTTCCCAGAAATCTACAAGTGAGAGAAGAACATGCTAGGTCTGTTTGTTGAATAACCGATTGCTGCCATGACTACTGTAAACACAGGGGCCCTGGGTCCGTGTTTATGTGCAAACATATCTTCCTTCTGGAACAATTTACCATTAACCAGGTGGTGCGATGAACGGCTCTGGCAGGTAGCACAATGCAAAAGTAGGCTTGTATACAGCTTGGGAGTGTTTGAGTCAAAAGCTAAGCAGCATAAACTAAAGTAAATAAAGAAGGCAAACACTTAATGTGAGCTGATGGTAGTCTACAGGCAGAAACTGTTGGTGGGAATACTGTGCCTCAAGAATAATGCTATGAGTTTCAAGTATAGCCTACCATCATTATCATATACAGAAATCAATCAGTGAGTGTAAGACATCCCTAAGAGCCAACATCAAAAGTTAGGCTAAATTTTACAAATGATTCAGTGAGAATCGAGAAAATCATATCACCCAACTGTCATCAGTTTCAGACAAACTGACGAATGATTCAGACTAAAAGCACAACTCAATTTTTTGAAATCACTCTTAAATGTGTACAAACAGGAGAAAAAATTGTTCAATGTGATTGACAGGGGGCTGTTTAGCCTAGGGGTAGTCTATGTGGGGTTAAGAGCAGAGAACTTAAATAATGGTTAGGCTAACCATGTTATCTAATAACTCTTAGTCCCTAGAAAAATAACCATCTGAATAGCTCACGAGAACATTCATTTTTTACTCTGTTAAGAGATATTAATAAGGTAGATTAGGACGTATTGTTCGATCGAGAGCTCTATAGTAGATTCTCATTCATAGACACTTTTTATGTAGACTGTTAAAATAAGCCTATATCTTGCTGATTCAAACCAAAACCTATTCTGTCAAAGGCAATCAGTGGTGAGGCTACCACTTTGTTTACTTTTGGTTTCAGGATTGGGTCTATAGAGAAAGAGCAGTGTTTCCTGTATACATTTTTGTAGATGTTGGGGGTTATTTTTTAAAATAAGACTCACATTCACTCCTGGGTCAGTTCCGGGATACTTATATCATGGTAAATGGACAATTGTGCTGCAATACAACGGTTATTTTTGGGGGGCGGGCTGAGAAATAAGCCCATACCATTTTCATTGTATTTACATTTTTTTCACTGTGGGAGCAATTTTCCAGCTGTGAGGGGAATGTAAAAGGAAACACTGCAGAGGCCTTGACTTATGAAAGCACAAACAACATCCACGTCCTCTCTCCAGGTAGCCTAGATATTTTTGGTTTTGTTTTGTTGAAAACCTTTTTTTAAAGTGGAGAGACATGATAAACCAAATTCATTAAGTTATTCACAATTTATCATAATGGACTTCAGGACTGCGTGTTAAGGTTTGCTGACCAAGTACAAGACACCGAAAACCAATTTAAGACTGACAACAACACATTTTGGCGATGATATCTGTAATGTAATCAAATAACAACCACAGTTATTTTTTTGGCAGTGGAATTCAACATAATGTCAGCATCATCCAAAACATTCTACTAGTACTACTAGCATACGTGACCTTTACCAATACCAAGGTTTGGTAGGTTTTGTAAGACAATTTGACTGATACCCACCACTGCTATTGACACACTAAATTATTAAATTAGATTACGAAATATCCCCATGTACACCAAATTGATGCCGACAGTGCTTGACAAATATCTATGGCCTATACTTTTCTCCTTGCCTGGATCCAAGCCCTTAAATATCCATATCGTTTTGCGACGCACACAACCAATTGTTGTAATTATTAGGTGGTTTGGCGGTTATCTCACTGCGAACGTGTCAACTGGGCTCCGACATGTCAGGTTAAGAAACACTACCTTGCGGCATAGGCGGCAGTTAGTGTTATTAATAAGTGACATAGAGGAAGGTGGACTCAACATGAATAGTGTTACACCCACCGCGTACGCAGTGTGGACGTCTGAACGGCAGAGAGATATAACGTTACACTCCATTTCTGGTGGGTGAAGCCATTCAACTTATCCTGAAGTCAACGTTACGACACGAGCGGAGTCGTTATCCAGTAACGTTAGCCAACCTGAGCTAATTCCACCCTGAGCTAATTCGGGTTTGCATTGGTAGGACTTGAGACTCGCGTCGAGGCAAAGACGCGGAGAAACCGGGTTATAGTGTAATGCGATTAAAAGGTGTAGAGACGCTAACTGCGCAGCTAACGTTAGCCAGACCGGAAAAAAAACAGTTTCCGACCAAACCTCGCTGGTAGCGTGTATACACGAACAGTGCCACAAAAGCTAGCAGCCTCACCTAACGCTAGCTTACGGCCAACGTTTCTCCCCCCGAGTCTGTCGCTTAACCACCCGGCGACATAACAAGAGAGGCGACACACGAAAACCACTCGGACGGGTTTCGGCGCACTGCTGAATTAACGTTTACTTACCGATCGAATAAAACGTGGACAATCTTTAACGGTGGGCGGTGTCTGAAGAGTACGCCTCGGAGCAGAGCCTTGGTAGGTAGCCAGCTAGCCACAAGTTGCTAATATGAGGAGGCGGCGCTTAGCTAAAAGTAAACAACGGTGACGTCATGCTCACGTGTGGGACACCTCCAGGAACACCAGAGCGACGTTACTTATCTATTAAGTCTGGTATTCGGATGACATATATATATATATATTAACAGTCGGTAGGATGTAGATCATGATCGAATTAATAAGGGTGAATAAAGGTAAGATCAAGATAAGCAGCATCTTAGATTTGGACAGATACCAGGATGCTTGCAGTCAGTCACCCGATCCACACGTGCAGGGAGGCGATACAGTCATCAATGTGCAGGGTGTGCAACTCTTCTCTCAACTGCATCACACACTGACTCACAGACGGGGGTAAGAAGATGTGACCATATAAAAAGGAGCTGCCTACTGTGAGCAGGTCCGGTGCATAGAGATCAGGATGTGCAAATGTGCAGCAAATGCAGGCCTAGATAAGAGTTAACAGAACATGTACGTGAATATTCATAAACGTGTCCTTATTAAAGGTACTTTTAATATTGATCGTAGGTGGGGGGTGAAAACTCTCGCCCTGTTGGTCGCGCTAATTCCCGTGAAAATCATCATTGCTTTTCTCATTTGATTGATTGACAGACAACTTCATTAATCCCCCATGGGACCACCACACATTAACAAATAAAATAATGACGACATATAAGAGCAAACATTCCCATGACAAAAACACAATTACTTCTCATGAACAATTAACCGCACGAGAGCATTCGATTTTTTTTCAACTAAAACATACAATGAGGTTAAAAACATTGAAAACACTTTTATATTTTACTTTAGTCTTGCCTGTCACTGAGCTTTGAAGCAACCACCAGAGGGCGACATGAGCCAGTCTGTAATAAGAAGTGCAGCCTTAGAGCGAACGTTTTTAATTTCTGGTTCAGTTCATAATCCAGGGCCATCATTGAAATACCTGACAAATATACTTATTGTATTGTACTGATTAGTAATATTGATTCACTGATACAATTTGTGATATGTGGTATTGAAAAATGCATACACAGAACATTAAATCTAGCAAAAGACCTCAGAGAATGTTCAGCTAATCACCAGGGTCTGAAAATAATGATTTGACCATCTTTTCTAGAAAAAAAGGTTCTCAAAAGCTGTAATATGGTGGGTTTTGTTTAATAAAACATTGATATTCATATTGCATGTGCACATTAAAACAGCGATAGGTGGAAGTACTTTATTTATTTATTTTATTTTTTCTCCAACATGTGTAAAACTAACCATTGGACACAATTGGACATCATTGGACACAATTCCAACAGGTTGAACACATAAAGGTGACATTCTAAACTGCTGGTAAACACAAGGCACCATTACAAGATAAACAATCAATTACAAGGTCTTAAGTATTAACTGAGTTCAGCTGCATGTGCAAGGGTATGGTTCATTTTCATATCCTACAGTATGTGCTTTAACATTATTACATGAACAACAGAGCAGGATGGGGACTTAAATAACAAAGCAATGTTAACAAGTTTGGCAAAGTTCATGCTCTTAAACGTATTGCTTCCCTCCTGTGCATGTCTTTTTTGTTTGTTTGTTGCTTTGGCACATAGAACACTCCAGGCCACCGGCATTGTAAATACGTACACATTTGAAAACATTCATACTGTACATCTTTGTGGAAATTACCTCAGATGTATATTATTATTATGGAACAAACCTATAAGTATGAAAACCTGCACTACTGTATACAGCCTGGAGAAGTCCTTCGTCCCTCTCACTCACTCATTCACAGTCTTACACACAACACACATACACACAGAAACACACACAGGAAAGGCGCTGTAATCCAGTTTCATCCTAAATTTCAATATTTGATTGGTTTGATTTTAATTTTGAACAATACAAACAGCCTATTAAATATAAGAACATACAAAAAAGCAAAGCTTTCAAACTATGGATTAGAGATTACAGTAACAATGTGTTTGTGTATTGAAGTGGCATGCAATCTTTCTCTCCTTTTTAGAGATACAATTTAGATGATTAAGGGATATGTTTCATACAGTTTTGACCCTGTTACAGTAAATTGATCAGTTTATTAAATGCTAGTAATTTATGCAAATACATTAAAATAGGCCCTGACCAGTCCCTCCAGGAATGAGATTTTGCTATATTTCTGCAAATACTGCAAGGGTATGTATTTTTTATTAATCGCACTTTCACCAAAAAAAAGAAAAGAGAATCTTAATTCTTAAAAAATGCTGGGTTTCACAAATTCATACAATTTTACCACAATTGTTTCATCAATACATTTGTCAAAGAGCATATTATCTCAACGTTTTCCTGTCACTCACAACTCTGATAAAACCTTTCACTTACCATCAACAAAAGTTGTAAAAGTAAGAATAAAGAAAAAACCCAAAACAGCCTTTCACTTGATCAGAAATGGTGCCACAGTTTTTGATCTCAGTAATTACAAATAAACTCCATGTAATCCTGGAGAGACTGCCTGATGCCTTATACATAAGGAACAAAGTGCTTGATTTAGGACAAAAGCTTAAATAAAATAAAAACCATAACACTGCAAACAAATCCACTGAATGGAAATAATTGCATATATTTCTCAGCAACTATATGTGATCTTTTGTGTACTGAAGTCACTTTATTGTAACAAGACCATACTCCTTTCACAATCCAATTTTCTGTTCAAACGTTACTGGCATAACAACATACTAAATATACATTTTCTCCAGTATAGAGAGCAATGCTTAGGCTCTAACATACAAACCAGAGAAAATAACATTAAAAAAGCCTTATATTGCATTGTCAAGATAAACGTTTGCTTTCTGGAACTAGGCCTATTCTTAGGTCCAAAAATGACTGTACACGATCTACTACATTTTGGTTACGGTTTTGCAAAATGTTGTAGTATAAAAAAAACATACAAACAGCCATTGCTAAAAACGAAACTAAAATGCTTTCTGCCCAAATAAAAGTATTTTGGATATCATATTTATGAATGACAGCAGTGCTCAGAAGATGGGGTCATAAATACATGACAACGTTTTGAAGTAATGTACATGATCCATTAAGCCGACTCTGAATTTGAACTCCACTGCTTCAAAATTCGCCCAAATATTACCTAAACATGTTCATAAGATAAAAAGTATCCAAAAGTGTCTTATGTGCAAAATGTGCTAATGTCTTGAGCGGCCTCCTTCGAAGGCATGGTGCTCCTCGTGTGCTGAAATATAAGTAAACAGAGCAATCAAACACTTTTCTGACATTATGGTCCATCCATATTTAAAACATAAACAAATAAATAAATATATACACATTACAGTATGTCATTATTAATGTTCAAAGAAAATACTCACGCTTGTAAAACACTGCTTTAAAAGATATTTGTGGAAGGAGCTCATAGATCCTTCCTAAGATGTTTGCCTCATTAGCACAAGAAGCATTTCCATTCCAGACCTGAACGATATCTTCTCTGTCTCTTACACTGACACTAACCCCAACCACCTCGTCTTCTGCAAGAAGAGTATCAGAGAATGAGAATGACACATTTCAGACCTATTTTTTACACAACACAGCTATGCCATTTCAATAGAAAACACTGAATATAATGCGCATTTCCCAGAACCAAAGCCATATGTTTACATTTAACTCAATTAAGTTGACTGTAAAACATGATTATCCCTTTCATATTACTACCTGAAGCACAGTAATCACTGAATTGTTCTCCAATGGTAGCCAATAGCAACTCCTTCCACACAGCAGGCTGTGAACATGAAGACAAGCTTGTTAAATTGACATGAAAGTAGCACAGAACAGACACGTAATAAATAGACTATCACTTACAGTGCACTCTTTTGGTACTTTCATTTTCCAAACACCACCCTTGGCATTGCTTTCTTCTTCCCTGTATGCAAACCAGCAACAATTATTAGACTATTTCTTGTCAAATTTCAGGTAATAAGCGTGCACACTTGTCTCTAAGTTAAGCTCACCAGAGTGGTCTTCGTTCTCCTCTCATTAGATGATAGCTACATCTCAGTTGCAAGCTGGACACGCCAGGTATGTTGTTGTAAACCCTCCAAAAGTTCTACTCAAATGCAAAAAGGTAAATAGAGGACTGACAGGTTATTTGATTCATGGCCAGAATAATCGTTGGCCCTCTTAATACTTCACACTTGTTGCAACGTAGCCTGCCAGAAAAACATGATGGGGATCATACTCCTTTTCCACAAGACAAGAGTAAGCTGCTTTATGAAACCCTTACGTAACACAATTTGGAGAAATCTAAACAAGACACACTTGCGCTGCCTAACGTCCTGACTGCCACAATCGCCATGATGTATTAAACATACCATACAAATATTGTCAACATACTTGTCTTCGCATAGCACATGGGTGGTGTTAATATGAACTCCATATCTCAATATGAACTCTGTATCTCCGTATCTAAAGCATGAAGGAGTTACACTAGTTTCAAGACAACATGTTTTTCCTCATTAGTATGCAAATTTCTGCAGCAAGGTGCTCCAAAATCTAATCAGATCATCTGTTCTATAGGGGGAACCTGTGGCGTGTGTATGACGCATCTATCATGTATTGTTCTTGAATTTCTGTGTTCATGACAATGTGTCTGCACACAGACGGACAGACAGACGCCTTAACGACATAATGTCCCGCATACCATGCATGTCCCATGGTGGTGGGACATGAAAAACCCCAATCAGGGTAACTCTAGCACACACTCAAAACAACTTGGAAAGATTTTAAATAGCACGCTATTTGACCTGTTGACAAAGGTTGCATGTAAGTCTATTACTGTGGCGTTGGCACCAAAACCCTGCATATTTGGTTTCAAGTATAAAAACATCGGAGAATAACATACAATATCTCCTGATAAGAGTTTTATTTTAAAATAAACATTCTGTCGCTGGTTTGTGAGTTCGGTTGTAGTTTCAGTGCGCTTGGGGAGGCACCTCACTAGCAGCGTGGAGGTAAAACGCCACACGATCTCGCTCTGAACGTGAACGCGGACACTCGCCAGATAATACTATTGAATCACTATTGTCATCAGTCAACTCCATGTGTAGGCTACGTTCTCTAAACAAGTCCACTGGAGTGGAAAGACAGTGGCCCCATAGCAGATAGGGGGGGCAAGGGCTGCTCCTTCCTGTAAGTGTACCGAGAACTGTGCCCGCTGGGGGCGTGCTCTCGTGCCAAGACCGTGAGGCATCTTACCTGGACGGTCCCCACGGTGTAGATCTTCTTCAGGTTCGACTCACATTCA
Source organism: Acanthochaenus luetkenii (assembly GCA_900312575.1). Lineage (NCBI taxonomy): Eukaryota > Metazoa > Chordata > Actinopteri > Beryciformes > Stephanoberycidae > Acanthochaenus > Acanthochaenus luetkenii. The sequence continues at coordinate 1,451 of OMOT01039622.1, read as the reverse complement.
GCCGCCGTTGTTCCTGGCAGAGATCTGACAAATCCAGATATAAACATTTAACTCAATTAACATTTAAATCACCCCACCTCCGATTAGAAATGACGAGGTCTGAAATGCATTTTGTTCAGTGCTAAGAGATGTTTCAGAGGAGCTGTCCTCAGAGGGGACAGGTTGGAGAAGCGGATCAGGTGACACATAACCCAGTAAACAGTAAACAGCACTGACCCCATTTAAACACACCGCCCTCTGATTTGTACACACCGTGGAGGATGACTAGGCTTTTGTACAACTTGCTGTTGCTGTTGTGTTCACCAGAATACACAGTTGTGATTACTACTTGTCATTAATCGTGTAATCACCTTTACAATGTAGGCTGGATGTCAAATGCGGGCCTTGCACATGGCAATGACACGTTTGAACCATTTAGGTGTTAAATGTAAAAAGAAAAAAGCTGCTTTACCAAACAATGGCAACAGACACATGGTGAGTTTAGGGTTAGGGTTATCACATAGAATTTGTCATTATAGATAATCTTGTAACGTTACAAAACTACCCTTTTTAGTTTAGCCACAGTGTGATCCACTTTACAGCCTTACTGCCCAGACTTCCGCTGTCACTATAACAACTAACCCTTAAATGCCATATGCGCCATTTTATGGTGTGCTAGTCAAATGACCACGGCAAACAGTGGGATGTCCGTTCTATCTAATTCTAATTCTATGCCACACAGTGGAGGACGTAGCAGCATCAAAATGAGCTGTGCGTCGGAAAAGCTAAAGCCTGGAAGTATTTTACAAAACAATATTGATGACGGCAACTGAAAGGGGGAGTACCGGCTCAATGAACAATCATCTGCGGTTAAAACGCACCACCACAGATTTTGAACAAGATGGCGCGGTGGGTAACTGTTTCTTCTACTCCACAGAGAGCCGTGAAAAACACCCAGCTGGTCACGGACATGAAAGACAAGTCCTTTTAGTGAAGTGGATGCTGCAGACTTTAGGAGCATGTTGAGTCGTCTCACTCGGTCCCAAGCCGGTGGACGACGCAGCGGATTCAACAAATGTATGATCGAGCAGTACGGAATGGAGGCCGGTGAAAAAGACGAGGGGACCGGATTCCTTTTCTTCTGGTCAACAAGCGCAGGAACCGCTTGATGGCAGAACACGTGGACATGCTACTGTTTTTAAAAAGCAATATTAAGTACACCGAGCTGTGAGTTGAAATATGCTATAGTCTAGTCGGCCAAAGTCTAGCTTAGTATAGTTTTCTAGTTTAAATAGTCTACAGAGTGACGTTAATGTAGTAACCTATATTTATTTAGACAGTCAAGAACTAGGCTTTACTTTAGATCAGATTATTCAGCAAGCTGTTGAAGCTCTGCAGGTCCTCGTCAGGTTACTGTTGAAATGGTTGAAGAGTTTACTGTTTTTTCCCCCAATATTGATTAATGCTGTTGG
>OMOT01039621.1:0-16951 GCA_900312575.1 Acanthochaenus luetkenii | reverse complement strand
TGTGAAATGTAGGCTATCGCAAACCGAATGTTGAAACAACAGTTCCATTTGAAACAGAACTATTTCACCGACCACACTTCACATTGTAAACGTCCGCACTCTAGCTACGTTGTGGAGACGCAGTATTATCAGAATAGCAAGGATTACTTACAGAATTGAGAGTTGTCCGTTCGGTGCCTCCGGCCTGGGCCTCTTCCTCCAATTTATTTTGGGGATGTGGAAGGAGGTTTCTAAAACTGCCTGGTTTATTAGTGTTTGAAAGTCCATGGCATCAGTGTCATCCATGGATACATCCAGGTTTTCAATGGCATTTGGTAGCAACAGATCCCACTCCCTACAACACAAATGTTCCTCCTCTCTGGGCATCTGCTTGCACCTCTTGCAAGAACAACAAAAGTCCCCCGAAATTCTTGGTCTAGCCTCGGCCGTGACTTCGGATGGCTGCACCTTCTTCAAAGATTACTTTATTACTTTGTCACACCCATGCACAGAGCACCGCATACATAGTGAAATGATTTCTCTGCATTTAACCCATCACTGATCCCCCCCCCCAGATACACACAAGTGATTGCACAAACACACACATGCTATGGTGGCCGGAGCAGAGGGCAGCCATGTACAGTGCCCGGGGAGCAATTTTGGGCTTAGGTGTCTCACTCAAGGACACTACGACAGATTTATCCCCGGGAGGAGCTAGACTCAAACCGCCGACCTTGCAGTTGCGGGGCGGGAACTCTACCTCCTGAGCTACTGCTGCCCCACACAACCTCTCACTCTTCTCATCCGTGTCCAAGTTCCATGTCTGTATTCTGGCTCAAACCTGTAGCCAGTGTTGTCAAAGTGAAAGTATAACATTTCATTTTTGTAATCATAAGAATCCATCGTCCAAGATATTTGTGCTAATAGTAGCCTACGTTGCTGCAGGTAAACAAACGCAGTCTTCTCCCCTAGATAGTTTTGTAAACAGCCGGCACTTCACCCTCCCCTCTGCCGACACATATTCCTCAGCGGAGCAGAGAAAACAAGCCAGGGGGATACATATGTCCAAGACATGCCAAGCACACAGCTTTCCATCTCGGAAAGGTTTTTCCAAAGCATTTAAGATTGACCAATAGACTTCTATTGTAGCCCGGTAAGAGCCTGCAGGAAAACTGAATGAACCTATCAGTGAAATTATCTCTATCATGTTTCATGATAGAAAGTCCGCAAGGTCCAAAATAGCGAACTTGTCCTTCAAAAAGGTTAAATGTTGGACTACTTGGAAACATATTTGAAAGGAGGAAAAGCACTTTGTTTATGTTATTGTACAAAATCACGTCTTTCAGGGTTAGGGACATCACCAGTGCCACGTAGCCATGCTAAAGTTCCATTTGAGCTTTTAAATTCTGGGAGAATGTTGCTTTTTCTAATGTTTATGAAGAAAGTTTTTCTGTGTTCACCAGCAGCAAACCCTGCAGAAGTGATGGTGATCCACGATGACAGCAGTAGCAGTGACAGTGACGGGAGCTTGGTGTCCATAGATGGTAGCTTCAGCTCTGTGGTCTCTCTTAGACACAGATGGCAAACTCCACTCAGACCCCTGTCCATTCATCAGTATTTCCTCTGATGAAATAATTGATTGTCAGTCGTGAGATTTAGATGACATCTGCTATCTCCTGCACCGTTGATTTTTTGGTGACTATTTGCATATCCTTGGAACGTTCCTAGGACCAGTGTTGTACAAGTTCACACTTCACAAGAGCTAGCTCAAAGTTCAGTTCACACAGATTAAAATGAACTAGTTCACGTTCATAGTTCACGATTTAGAATTTTGAACTAAGTTCACAGTCCCAAAAAATGTACTAATTCACGTACATTTCTTCAGTAATTTTTTAATCAATTATTTTTCAGTAGAACCTCCTCCATATTGTTTCATGCCTCTTGTTTAAGCATTTGAGAACTTTGCCACATATGCAAGGCAAAACATTTTCATTCAAATGCTAAGATAAACTGCAAGAATATCATCTTCATAAAAGCTTTTTTGTTATTCATGTGGTGTTGTGTGTTGCTTCCTACAGTACACCTGTAAAATAGTATCCAGAAATGTAAAGCATACTAATGAAAACTTCCTAAATTATATATATAAACCTGTCAAAGTTCTGGCCCATTCAAAGAATATGCAATGTTTTCTACCGGTTTTACATGAGTAACTGAATGTCTCCTGCGCTCGGGTCAAAGAACGCCCTGAGCACTCACGTTGAATACAATACCAAAACACAAACCAGCTGTTGAGTCACTTCTATTAGTGCAATACAATTTCAAAAACTAATTGCAAATACTTTAAATCAAGTTGTATTTATATAGCCCTTTAATGCTTATTTGAGCAATCGGAAACTGCTGGGAAAGATCAGCAGTTCAGACAAGACTGAAGAAAACTAAAGATTGAAGGGTAATTATTATTTTTGTTAAATTCACTTTAGTTTTGATGCTATTATTCTATTTATTAGTATTACATTCTATTAGTGGAACTGATTCCATTTCCGTCCACTGAATCCAATTCCACAGGTCCTGGCCCGCACTCTGGCTATCTACAACCCAAAGACCACCATTAGCCAGTCTTGGTGGGTCAATTTCCGGGAGAGGCACCACCAACGTTTCACTATGAGGATCCCAGACACCATTGACCATGGGAGAGCAGCCTGTGCCAGGAGGGGACCTATCGAGGAGTACTTCTCCCTGCTGTCCACCATCTTGGAGGAGCATGGGTTGAGGGAGAAACCCTGATTTATAACTGTGACGAGACAGGGTTTCAACTGGACTCCCAACAGGAGGGAGGTTGGCGTGCCCCGGGGGAGAAAACACGTACAAGCAGGCCCAGGGAACAAGGAAGCGCATCACCTTCCTGGGCCGGCCTACTTCAACGTGGCTGGGGAGGACGTCCCCCCTTTTCATTATTTACTAGGGGGGCTATCCAGGGGGACCATACAACAGAGAGGGAGTCCCCAATGCCCTTTATGGAAAGTCCCCAGCGGGGTACAGACTCCGAACTCTTCAGGAAGTGGTTTGTCGAGCATTTCCTGAAGTATACCACCCAGGAGCGGCCTCTGCTGCTCGTCTTGGACGGCCACCAGTCCCACCTGGATCCAGAGCTGGTCTGGCATAGGGGGGGGGGGGTCATCCTCCTGTGCCTGCCACCACACACTTCTCACATCCTGCAGCCACTGGATGTGAGTTTCTTTGGACCCTTGAAGACAGATTTCTTTGGGCTTGTGAGAGATCTGTCGGCAGTTAGCCACGCCTTCGTGGTTTCCAAGAAGGAGTTTAGGGGTCCTGAGAGACTCATACCAGCGGCTAAAGGATTGGAGGGTGGTGGTGGCAGGATTCAGGAAGTGTGGCCTCCACCCTCTGGACCCTACGGCTAGGGGTGGGCAATATGGCAAAAATATCATATCACAATTTTTTTCAGGTATGATCACGATATGATCACGATCCACGATATGATCACGATTCTTGTCCATGTTGGTTTTTAAGACTATTTTGCAAGTTAATGAACAGTGCAAACAAATGAATACCCCTATTTGAGAAAATATTGCCCTTCAAGGAAACAAAACCTAAAACAAAAAGAACAGAGACCATTGGCTTAGTACCGCTACTGCGAGCCTCTTGCTGTGTGGCTGTGCACGAGGCTCACTGTGAGATCCCCTGATTATTTGGCTTTCCACGTGCTCTCTGATGTGCGAACATGTTCTTTGCAAACCAGTTCCATATCACCGACGTCAGTTGTTTTTCCGGGACCCAACTCCTCTGTGGTATCAGCCATGCTGCTATGTTGTCAAATAAAAAGGGGAGGAAAATGAAGGCGCTACGTACTGTTTGCTATTATTGGTTTATTGGTGCGTCTGTGAGAGGAGGGGCAACGGGGACTAGCCAATAGTGTGATTTTAGGTTTCGCTGAGTATCCCTCGGGGCTGTCCCCGCCACCAGTTCCGGAACCTCCATCGCCGGTCCCTCTGCCCCCTCTTCACCCTCCCATGGTCCCCAGCTGCCTGCCTCTAGCCTCCATCCCCACACCACCACCTCTCCCTCTCCATTGCCCGCTCTTAATGGTAGTTTGGTTGCTTAACAGTTTGTTATATATATAATATTTTCACATTTCGCTTTTTAGGATGACTTTTCATTGCAATAGATATTGATGTTATCTTGAGCATTGATCATCACGTAGAAATGTTACCATATCTATAAAACCATATAATTTTTCAGTTCCATCATCCGGCAGCCTCCGAGGGTCCAAGGCACCTTCCTCATCCTCTCATGGTACATTTTTCCCCCAATCTTAAAGTTGCCTGACCTTAACAAAATGAATATGTATTTTCAGTTCTGATTCCCTCTGTGGACTTGGTCGGTGGCTCCTCTCTCTCTCACCATGGTATGTTTGGCTGTATTTTGTGGATTACGATAGGTCAGTGTTATGTAATGCAATTAATTAAAGTTCAACCTTAATTTTTGAATAATTCAGTTTAAAATGTTTACAATAACAAACAAACAGCATAAAGTACCATTTAAATCATTTAAAAAGTATCTTCATTCATGCAGCCTTCTGCCTTCCTGGACCCTCAACGTCATCATCCTCCTCCACCACTGGACCCTTGGCAACTACTGGTAATATGTTAAATGTGTCAGTGTTTACATGTTCACCAGTTTTCATCCAAGCAATGCCCCAATACCTTATTCCTTCTCTGAGCAGGTCACACCGTCCCCAAGAGAAGAAGGCTGGAGGATAAAGTCTGCTGGTGTGGCCAGTGGAAGCAGCTGGACCCTCCTCACAACTCTGGTGGGCCGGTGTCTTGTGTCCAGTGGGACAACTGTCACAAATGGTTCCACACCACACGTGTACACTGGGAGGAGGACGACGACACTGAGTTCTGGTGTTTTTGGTGTTGGGATGATGAATGACGTGTTCGTTATTTTCTATCAATTTGTTGTTTTTATTGATTTATAATCATTCTAAAAAAATATGTAAATAAATAAAGAGTATTGCATTATGGCTATAGTGTCATTTTGTCATTGTGTGTCAGTCTGCAGGTTTTCATTGCAACCAAAGACTGATGACTCCTCCTCTCTGGCTGAAGGTGTTCACCTGCAGACTCTCGGACTTCCATGGCACAAGGTTACTACCTATGCCTGCTCTAGGTTCTGCGTTCCACTCTTGCATGAATAGAAGTGATTTTAATGTTATATTGCAATCTTACATGACTGTTGAATAAGACAATGCAAATCTATTTTAAACATATTTAATATACAAATAATTGGAGTTGACTTAAAATAGCCTGAAAAGTAATTTTACATGGTCAAATGTATATGGGAAGAGTTTTAATGGAAGCCTATTTGAAATAAATATCAATAGGTGGGAGCATAGGCTGATAAATGGAGAAAGTTGGGTTCATATCCTGCACTTCTTGAGGGCATCTGTCACCTTGTGACAGGAAGGGGTCATAGTGACGCTGACCATGACGGAATTAAACTTGTTTTTGGAGCTCAAAACGATGTTCGCTATTGTCCATTTGCAGGGCCTGGAAGCAAATCAATTGCAAGTTATGGTAAAAACGACGTTACACTTAATCGAAGAAAGTTGGAGCATGGTTAATTTATGAGAAACTTCAATGAAAACGGTACAGGATTAATAATAATAATAATTTATCCTTTATTTATCACACACATGCACAGAGCACCGCACACACTTAGTGAAATTATTCTCTGCATTTAACCCATCACGGATCCCACCCTGGATACACACAAGTAATTGCACAACACACACATGCTAGGGGGGCCCGGAGCAGAGGGCTGCCATTATGGCGCCCGGGGAGCAGGTGTCTTTGGGGTTAGGTGTCTTGCTCAAGGACACTACGACAGATTTATCCCCGGGAGGAGCTGGACTCGAACCACCGACCTTGCGGTTGCGGGACGGGAGCTCTACCTCCTGAGCTACTGCCGCCCCTTACCGGATATTGCTAATTTGTTGTGATTTTTTTCCGTCGCCTGCTGTACGGAATTGGATGCAGTTAGCAAACTATAGCTGACACTTTCAAATCCTGCCGCTTTCTGCAACCACTTCGGCTCCGCCCACAAATACGTCATCATACAAACAGTAAATTGGACTATATCGAGCCGAAAGCTCTAGCTGGCTAAACTAGCTAGCCTTCTTCTGGTTGTGAATTGTCTGCCGTTTAAACACTTACGGGCGTCTTACTGTCATCTACCTGTAGATACAACAGTCACGAATGAAAGTCAGATGGCACTGATGAAACTACAAAACATGAAGCCAGATTTTCAAATGTATTTCATTTAACAGCCTACACCTAGATCTCAATTTGACCCTAAAAGCTTTACCTATAGTGTATGTTCATTGAGCAATGACTACATCTTAATGTTGCAATGTCAGTCTGGAGGTTTGTTGTGATCATTTCAAGATAAATGATTTAGTTTAGCTTATTTGACAATCAGTTAACAAAGGACAATGCACTTGTTGTCAAGGATAACACAATAAAGATTTTAAACTTATTTCCATTGTGGCCCTTGATTGATCTTGGTGGTTCAGTGAGATGTTGGCAGATCGTGAAAAATATACCTAAGGACATCAGATAAATCATAAAGAAGCTAAAAAAGATTCAAAATACACAAGTCGATATTAACTGTAAAGGCCCATTAAATATAATGTCTGCCTGCTCGTGCATCAGCAACATCACAAGCTTTGAACAGACCTAAATGCAGTCAACCTTGGTTTTGATCCAAATAAAATTCAATTCAAAGTTGATTTATATAGTGCTTTAAAAACAAAGCAAAGTGCTTCACAGAATTGTTTATAAAATATCATAGAAATCCAAAGAATAAAACAAGTCAAGAATACAAATGCAAGAAGAATAAACACATAAGAGCAGGAAAATACAAATAATTAGACATACGCACGGACACACCAACACACACACATACGCACACAGGTATAAGTAGAGATACATCCATAAACAGCTGGTCAATCAAAATAAAAAGCTAGCGAATTAAAGTGGGGTTTAAGACGATTCTTAAACGACCCTACCGAATCAGCAGATCTAATGTCTTCAGGGGGACTAGAATCGATTCTGTCTTACCAATGTGTAAGGAGAGCTTATGATCAACTAGCCATTCTCTGATCCTATCAAGTTATTTGCTTAGTATCGCCTGTATCGACGAATCATCCGCATACAAAAATACAATCTGATCAAAATAAAAATAAAAACATACTTGTAACATCCACATCCTTAACATCAAATCCACATCCTCAACATGGCTTTTTAACGAAGTGAAAAGACAAACATCTAAAAAGAAATGTCATTCTGATTGAAAGGGCCAAATATAATGAACAGTACGGTCCCCAGGTTGATCAATATTGGAAATATTGGTGTTATCAATACTGAAATAAAAAAGAAATTCCTTAATCCTTTTCATTGACTTTGAATTAAATGAAAACAGTGTTGCTAGATTAATATACAGTTATTTCTCGTTCTTTGGATAATATCTCAGCACAAGACTCAATAAAGCAGCTATGATACACAGTGTTTGGCTACAAATGTGCAAGTTTTAACGTGGACCACCGGGTGTTCAAATATAAAAGCTTTCATGAACTGGGTATTGGTTGAATTACTATTGTGTTATATCAATTGGCATGAGGGTAGCCAAATGGAAATGTATTTATATGAAAATGTCACTGACTATTACTTCAATGATGATCTGATATAACATTACCAGCTACAATATTTCTCATTTCTTTACTGTCAGCCCAAATTGGCTGCAATGCTACTCCTCCATGCAAATAACTACCACTTAGTGCAAGGAGTGATGTTGGACACCGAGGGGTCTTGGGATCACATTACTAGCTTCAGGATAATGTTACACTATAACATATACGCCTTGGAAAATGTTCAACCACTGCTGCTATATTCAAAGTAACTTAAAAGCTGATTGGCAAATCTAACTGTTGGAACGTTACTGTTTTGTTATTTTTTCCCATGTCCTTCACCTGCCCAGTCCCTATTCAAACATGTCCAAAGTGACGTAGGGAGTCAGCGGTGCAGCCTTGCTTTGCTGTTTCACTGCCAGCAGGCACTTGCATTGCTCACCGGCGCTCGGTGCAGGAGGCTCCACAGAGCTCTGGCTTCTGTAGGGGTTGAGAGGGCTGCTCTCTGAAGCCAGCAGCACTGTGGTTTCTCCAGGAGATGGTGTCTCCGCAGGCTCGACCAGCCTTTCCTCCTGTGAGCCCGGATCAGGAAGGTTGGCCGGGTCAGTCTTTTCCTCTGTCTGGTCACTGGCTGAGTTCATGTTTGGAGTATCATTGAGGCCTGTGGCCGGTGGAGTGGTGCAAGTTGTTGTAGCGTCCGGCTCACAAGGGAAAACCCTCTCACAGATGGTCTGGCTTTCAGATGGATTACTGAATGGCTGGAAGATCCGTGGGAACATGTGAACATGCACATACACACACATACACGGAAAGGGTGAACCAGTAAGATGGAAACTATCGGTTGTTGAGGTAGAAGGCAATTCAGACAACTACAGTATATGTAGAATTGTTGCTTGTGGTCATTGAGAAGATCAAATCTAGGATCCAGGACCATCAAAGTCATGGCCCGCTTCCTACCATCATTTATTAGACACATTCCTCCAATATATTATTGCAGACGTGTCCGACCATGTGCCATCAAGAGCCATGCATATGCACGTTTTCATTCCAGCCAAACACTTCACCAGCTAATTTCACTGATTCGTTTCCCTCTTCTCTGGCTGAAGGTGCTAATCAGTGAAATCAGTTGGTGTAGTGTTTGGTTGGAACGAAAACCTACAATACAGATGGCTCTCGATGGAGACCGCTGCACTATCATCTGAGTAAAGTTACACATCCTTCCACATTTCACTCCCTGGATGTCCATAACCTAGACCTGATTCATCTGACTCTGTCAGCCAGGTTAATGTGGGTGTAATGTGTTCATGCCGCACTGAGTTCACCTTTTGATGACTCTGGGAAAGCCACAACGCCAAAGAACTGAGGCCAGGGTTGGGCACCCTCTTCTCCCTGAATTTCTTCCACCTAAAAAATGGAGTATAAACATCACATAGGGTGCAGGGTTATTGAAAATTGGGAAAAATGAAAGAAATGTACGAAAACTTAATAAATCCTCTTCGACAGTATGTCTGTTATCATTGAATGTCCTTGGCATGGACATTTCCTTGGTTCAGTATTTTCACTTGAAATCAATAAATGATTGAAACTTACTGAATAGCACAGCATAATCCAAGAGAGAGCACAAGAAAGATAACGATGCCTCCACAGATACCGAGTGCTGTGACGAGCCTGGGATCTACCAAAGAATAAAATGATGTTGTAGTAGGTTGTTGAGCAGCCTCGTGCATTAGTGCATGATATGATGCACTATGAAATGTATGCTCTGTTCTATTGCATAATGAATTATTTCCCAATGGTAGGCGAGGCATTGATGTCGTTTTGAGCAACCACAAAGTAGTGTAAGGAGTACATTGCATTAGGTTCACTCAAGATGTGAGCTGCAATGAGTAGCATGACTTGTGGTATTGGTGGTTATTACTGGATCTATTGTGGCCTAATCTGTGATGTCACAGTGATGTAACAACCCCAAACTGCTTCTTTGACAACGAATGGCAGACTGAATTTGTCAACTCATACAACACCTCCAAATAAGCTATTACAGTAGTTCTATCAATTCAAACCCCCAAAATGTACACGTAACTTGGGTACTGACCCTGTTAGCGTTTCAGGCTATGGGAGACAGAAATAAATATAATTCCCCTCTAAGTAGTAAATAAAGAGACCTTACAGACTTTACTCACCATATCGTTTGGTTTCAAAATATCTGTCAATGCTACTGGTATTTCCAGTAAAAGCTATGGCCATGGCGTAGACACTGTATTGGGTGTTTGGCTTCAGATCTTCCAACAACACGTCCTGCTTTGTGCTATCGACGGTTACGTCTAAGAGGAAAAGCATTATAGATTGCCGTAAATACATTGCAAAAGGAAATAAATGTCATCGACCTGTTGAACGGATCATTTTCAAACTTCAGACGCTGCTGTGGGGGGGGACTTACTGAGCTGCGGGCCGTTCTCTGCCCTGTAGAAGACGGTGTAGTTGACGACTACGGCGCTGCATTGCTTCTGCGACTCCATATTCCAGCTCACGAGGGCACTTTTGTCCTTAGCTACAACGTTGGTGAAGGAGACGGACTCTGGAGCTACGTTTACAAGGAGGGACTGCGGTTTTTAACGTCAGATTGGTCAAACGTATTCCAAATCATACATAGTAGCTGAGGAACTACGTACCTCCTACACTGGAGCAGATCTGAGGGGCTTGCGTCCCAAGCCCTGTCTTGCCATCAAAGAGTGGGGTCACTGTTATACTGTATGGCTTACAATCCAGGAGGTCTGTAAGAAAGGGCAGATTGTTGTTCTGACACACTTTAAGTGGTATGTGACTGTGAAAACACATCGCAAGCTTCGATCCAAGCCACTTGCTATGCTGCTTAGTTATCGACTTTGTTTGACTAAAGAGAATTGAGCCGCAAGCAACAGGGCAGATTGTCTTTTTAGCCTTGTGAGTGGCGACTCACACCAACAGTTCCCGAAACTTCACCCTTTTCTACCATGATTCAACAACGATCACATATTTCTAGCTAAGGCACCACAGAGCTTTTAAAAATCTATTTTCACCAGTGCTTCCATTAGACGCAATAAAAGCGCCCATTTAGACAATTTACAAAGAGATACAAAGCATCCATCCACCATTTCATTCCTCTTTTCCAGCCTACCAAATAGTGTTGTGTTTGTATATTTGCTCTCCTTCCAGACGTACTGGACCCCATCGTGGGTCCAGTCGATCATGTAGCCATTGACCGGTTGACCAGGAGCCTTCCAGCTGACCAGAATATCACCTTCATGGGTTGAGGTCTGGAGGTGGCTGACCTGAGGGAGGCCTGCACACACACACACACAAAATCAGGTGTGGAGAACGTTTCCGAACAAAGCATCACGCCGTACAAGTCAAACAATACGTTCCACAAATGGCGGTTATCCACTATCAAAACAAAAACAAAAACATAACACTCACTCTCTCCAATGGCCGGAACATAAATTGATTTCTCTGCGAGCGGGGTTCCATCATGGGAGACTGTGAGATCGATTCTATGTGCATCTCGGTTCACATGAACGTCACAAGTTGAACGGCCACAGAAAGCAGCCGCATAATTCATTCCATCCATGATGGGGGTCAGGTGAATAGTGTAGTGAAATTCACCTTGGCATGCTGGTGGAATCTCCTGCATAAGAAGTTTGAAGCGCTTAACATCAGAAGTACTGTAAGAATCATCTCCTGTGGAAACGTAGGCTGCTTAATTGAAATGTTTTTGAGTTTGCTTGAGTTTGCTTACCGTCCACATGGCATGAACTTTTCTAACTCCACCGTTGTCTGGTTCAGCTACCTTTCTCCACAGGCCCACCTTGACAGCACTCTCTGTAAAGGATTATGTAGGAGTATATGCAATAACATGTGATTAGAATAACACATAATGGGCCATGACAGTTAACCAAACCATTTGCTTAACCAAGTCAGGTCTAAACTAAAACAGAAAGAAAATAGGACTACTGTAGATATTCAGTGCTAGAACTGAAAGCAAAACAGTCTTAATCTCATATGGAAACTGCTGCCTAGAAATGTGATATTTCCTTTAGTCAACACTTTATTACAACAATTTATCCAGGGAGTCTACCAAGAACATGCTTTTTCTTGCACGTGTGACTTTTCCTAAAGCAACCTCAAGCAAATTACAGCCAAAGGGGCAACTCAGATCCCTGCTTCTCATCTCTGCATACGGTACTTGTTTTTGTTTGAGATGCCACAACTAAGCCCTCCAAACAGTATTGCTTTCCATTTTTGAGTTTCTTCAATTACATTTTCGATTTCGCAATCCATAAAGTTGCACTTTTTTCACGTTTTTTTTCTCTCCGCCATTTTGCCTAAATGAAGATGAACAAAGACGAGGATAAATTGTTATGCTAAACAATTTGTATGCTATTTTGGGTGTTTTTCTATCCATTTATTGGCGATTGTGGGAGTGGACATTAAACACGTTCACATGCACACAATTCCACGCTGATTTTCCTCCCGCTGTGATTTATCATGAGAAACAGTCTTGAGTCAACATGGAGATGCTTATAAACTCATCTTTTGAGTTTGTATTTGGTTTCCTTTTTCTCTTCTTTTCATAGGTATGTGTGTTCACCACAGCACTGATCAAGTTTGCACTTGACATATTATGGAGGATAATCGGATTTCAACACTGGCAAGCAGTTTTGAGTTAAGCGCTCTTACTATTTAGCTTGGACAGCACCGTCTTGTTCTGGCTCCAGTCGCTCCAGGGGACCTCGTCTGAAGCACAGCGGGCTGACACTGTGTAGTCAGTGCAGGATTCTACTTCGACAATGTTCACACTCCCTCTGCTCTCCTCTGGATTCACAGACGTATTGAGCACCCACTGAGTAAATCAGAAGACCAGAAAAACAAAATTGAAGGCTTTGGTGAGAAACGGTCCATTTGGAGTAGTTCATACCACGGATAATTCACCTGAGTTGCATGGGAAGGAAGCCGCACATGGAGGAACAGAAGAGAAGGAGGTGATCCTTTACCATTATCCAGACTGATACACAATTCCCCATTAAAGATTTGGTAACAATTTAGTCCCTGGGACATTCGCAAGTTTCAAAGCGCGTGTTTCGTTGAAATGAGATCTTTTTCTTTGGGAAAGAAAAGGTCGCTCACTTACCTCTGGGGTTCCGTCATTGAGAGCCTTGAAATAGAAAGGGCAAACAGAACAATGAAAGCAGAATTAAGTAATCTCTTGTCTTATAGGAATTGCAACAACATCTATAGATCTTATCTCCGTCTAAACAAGTCTCTGGCACAGCCCCCCTCAGCCCCTCCCATCCCCTTGAGCTATGGTGGCCTGTAATTGACACAAACAATAAAGCCACATTTTCACAATAGATACGAGTGTCCTGATTGGGAGTGTCATAAAACTCCAATGGGTTACTTTGTTATAAAAAAAGAGAGTTTTGAAAGCCAGAATTGTCCGCGCCTGGCAAAATAATCGTTAATACTGATCAATAATCCTATAAACCCCCCGCAGAAATATTACAAATCTTACTTACCCATTTGATCAGTCTCAAATATATGTTATTTAATTTAGGAATTTCATTATATATCGTTGCTGACAATAGCTTTACTTTTACGTTTTATCACCTTGATATTTGTTTTCTTTAAGTCATTTTTCCTACTCTACTGATTGACAATAAAGATGCACAAGGGCTGATCAAAGAGGGACATACCTTGCTGTATTTGACTTGACAATGAATGACATTTTGGCTGAAGCCAGGTGGTTTGCCCCAGTCTACCAGTAGATGGTTAGAGAGCACGGTTACCTGTATCTCTGGAGGGGTAATTTTCACTGAAATAAAATGATCATGACAGCACATCAAAATGCAGTTAAATGCAATGTCACAACCACAAATGGAGAAAAAAATGAAGATGTTTTTCTACAAAATGTATATAACGTACATATTTGAAAAGGGTCAAATTCATAAGAGTCTGAGTGAACCTCCCAAGCAGCAGTTTTAGCGCTCACAATGACAGAGCTTTTCCTGGCAAATGTTGGTGTATAATAGAATCTGCATGAGGTCGTTTCTGAGTTGCAGATTCCACTCTTAGGGGTTGAGCAAGAGACACTAAAAGGAAAGGAAAGTTTCTATTAAATAAATAAATTAATGAATGGGACAAGAAATGTTACAGCATGAATTATTACACTAGATAATGTGAAACTCACCATTCAACATGTACGGTGTAGTGTATTTTCAACGGGGAATTCATCTGATGCTCCCAGCTACATGTTAACAGGTCTGGCAGGCCTCCCCATGAACGATCACTATGTTGCAAGATGCATACTATTTTGCTGGGTTTTGCTGTTGAAGAAAAAACGAGATAATAATAATAACCTTTATCTATATAACACTTTTCAAAACAGAGTCATGAAGTGCTTCACAAACAAGATAAATTAAAGACTGAGCAGCTGACAGATCAATACAACAGAAGGACAATGAGGTAAAGCAGAAATAATAATAACGATAGAATGAAATAACAGACAAGGCAATGAGAATAAAAATCAATCAATAAGAGCAAAAGATTATATGTCAACTGCCAGAATATAATAGAAGTACCAGGAGCTTCTCTTACAGTATGTTTTGATGGTGGTCCCTCCGAGGACATGCTCAGTAAGAAAGCTATGGCACTGCAATGTAGCGCTATGTTGAGAGACATTCCTCAGTAGCAGGATTGTGTATGAGGAGTTGATGGTCTCCGAAAATCTGTCATTTATACGAACGTTGTTCAACGTCCAGAAGATGTTTCCAGGGGTGCAGGAACTCTGGCACACTATCTTCACATCTGATCCCATCTGAATGTATTGATCTTTAGGGACAACGTTGCATGTCTGCTGATGTTGGCCTGTAGAAAATAATAATGCAATGACTTTTCAAAATGAAATAAAATATCCCTCTATACCAAAAATAAATTGCATTCAAGTTGCAAAACATTTTAAGACTTAAATAGTTTTTCCCTGATAATGTAATACATTATTACATCAACCAGTAATTGTTACATTATAACACTAAGACGCAAAATACAAAACATAACCAAAAGACACTACAATTTTATACAAAGACTCAGTAGAATATATTAACCTACGAACGAGGGGAATATTATGAAAATTACACATCCTCTATTATATTGCACAAAAAAGAAAATATACATTTAGACATTGTAGAAAGGCCACAGACCAAGAATTAAAGTACATAACAATGATACGCTAAGACACACTGATGGATTTCATACTCCAAGAAAAGAAATAGAGTATTGCACATGCCATGCCCTATAATATAATGATTACATACACCGTTCCCCTGAGGAGCGTAGGCACACACAAAAAAGGGATGGTAATGTATGTGCAGGTTGGAAGATTGAAATGGGGATATTGTTTTATATCAACAATTAACAATATGAAAGCACTCTCCACACTCAAATAAAGAATTTTGTGGATATAAAAGTCTTACACACCAAAACTCAAATACCAAAACACATCGTTTGACAAATCCTGTTTTTTTCTTTCTTGCTTTGCTCCAAAGGAAATCATACAGAGAGAAATCCATCGTAGAAGAGTCAAACATACCAATTTCTCCTCAATAGATAATAATGCAGTGCACAGCATCTGTGCAGATCTGTCATCAGCACCGTGTGAAATACGACACCCTCTTCAACTACTTTCCGGCCGTTTGAACTAGGCCTGTGGATTCATTCCCGAAAGAGGGAACACTGATTTCAGCACAGGTGGCTCGTATTTTGTGTTGTTTGTGTGTGTGTTGCTGAATAAATACACATGAGCAAGAATCAGAACTCACTCTCCGTGTCCCTCCTGTTTATAGTCTGAACATTGTCACAGCGCTGCTGAAAACTGGAATGGAGGGACACAATCATGCCACGATAGAGTCTCAACAAGGGTAAGGCCTGCTCCATCTTGTCCCCCTTTAAGAGAGCCATCTCGTCATGCAGCAGCAACATGCACAAACTGGGAATTGGGATCTCCTGAGGAGCCTCCTACTGCCACACACCACCTCCTCCCTGGATGATCTACCCCCGCTGGCCTCCCATCTTCCCCACTTCTGGGCTGCGCCCTATACTAGGCATGGATTGGCCTGGTTGATGAACTTGAAGAATATTCACAACTTGCAGGGTGGTGTACGTTTTCCTCAGTGCTCAGAGGCGATGCAACAGAATGAGGCGGGGCCTAGTCAGGGTTGTGCTTTTTCACCTGAAAGGGAGGCTGCTTTGCGCCCGGTGGAGCCCTGCATGAGGGTTTCCCTCTTGAGCAGCCTCGTGACAGTACCTTGCGGTGCGCCTTTGAACAAATAGCAAGAGTTGATGGTCAGATGAAGAAAGGCTGATGCAGCACAAACGTACCCACACTTTAGTTTGATTAGAGACAGATTATACAGTGAGTCAAGAGGGAATGACCCAGTTGTTGATCTCTAAAAGCTGAAGGTAAATGCCTTTCCAGGCAGCTCATCCTAACTAATGGCTGGTCACTTAGCGCAGGATAAAACACCAAACAGGCTCATGGTTCGCTTCTGCAGACTGGGCATCCGTGCAGATTGCATAAGTGGTGTGCCGCCTGATGCAAATACCGCTTAGGGCGGTTTCCGAGCACGATTCCCCCCAAAGTCCGGATCGTTTGGTTAGTGTGAGCGCTGCGTTCCGTCCCCGGGATAGGATCACCGTTCCGGAACGATTCAAGTGTGAGCTAGTGATGTGCAAACCGGCTCTTTTCAGTGAGCCGGCTCACTTGGCTCAGCTCACCAATAAGAGCCGGCTCTTTCGGCTCCCAAACGGCTCTTCATTCAGTAGCATTTCCGGTTTTTCAAAATCGTCCAAAGTTAGCGATATTTTGACCAATGACTGGTGTTTGTGCATCTATCACTTAAATTGTTCAATGGAATCTTAGTCTACCTTCTAATTACCTAAATAACATTATTTTGTATTTAGTTTGTTATAAAAACGATTTAAATAAGTGTAAAAACAGTAAGACGCTATTACACATGTGCATTGAAAGTAGGGCATTTTTACTTTGTAATCCGATTTGGAGCAAGAAATAAGTAAGATTCTTTATCGGCGATACATCGAAATATGTGCGTGGTCAAATTGGTGGTTAAAAACCGGGATATGGCAAGAATAACTATCCTAGTTGTATAACAATAACAATATTCATTAAATATTACGGATATTAAATAATTCCACAACATTATACAGATAAATACACTG
>OMOT01039614.1:0-14389 GCA_900312575.1 Acanthochaenus luetkenii | reverse complement strand
CACACACACACACACACACACACACACACACACACACACACACACACCTCATTCAGATGACATTTGCTGATGATTAGATGTTGAGAAACGTGGTGGTCGAGAGGCAATTAGAGGACAGACGAGCAATGTAACGAGTGACACCGCAGCCATCATAAAGACGTATGAGGAGAGCGCTGATCAAGATCAAAGTGATGTCCTTGCCAGCTGCTCCACTTCTCCCTCTGTGCCTCTCTGGCCCAACCGTCGGGTCTCTTGGCCATCGGGCTTCAAGGTGACGCAGTGCAAACGGTGCAGCGCTGTACGGAGAAACATGTCTGCCGAGTCATCGCGGCACACAACGAAGCGCGATCAGCCAGCTCTCAGTCAGGCAGAACTTTTTCATTGCCGAGTATCTCATCAACACAATTACATGGATTAACCGAAGGCACCAGCGAGACCCACTGAGCAGCATATCGGAAGTGACACTGCCGAGCATTCTCACAACCTATTAACAACACACACACACATAAAGATATGCACATCCGTTGCCCAAACACACAACAGATTTGCATGCATGCACACAGGCAATCAGACATACAGACATATACACACGCACACACACACTTTGAACTCGGCATGCCTCACTGTGCTCATATGAGTGCACACCCGACAGCAGCAGGTAGTGTCGGAGGGAGGCCGTGCTCTCCTGCTCCGGAGGTTAATCAGAAAATATATGGGGAGAACACAAAGTGCTGCGTTGTCCATCCGCCTCACATGTTGCCACCTCTCCTCCCCTCCCGAGCTATGTGGCAGTGCATCACTACCCCCCCCCTCCGATCGGTCTTATCTTAACGAAATAAACAGTAATGAAGCTCATCATCTGCTCTCTTGGGAGACTTTATATGAAGTAAATATGATAGTAAAGTAAATATATGAAATATGAAGGAAGCACGCGAGGAGCAGGAGGGGGAATGATGTTAAATGCTAACTTGTTGTTGAGTAGCATCGCAACGACTTTGTGAAGCTCAACAGAGAACAGTTTGTATCGCCGTGCAAAAACATTTAGTTGATTCCCCTTTGCGCCGTAGCCTGGGCTGTCGACCTGAGCTACCGTAGATCAAGGGGATTCATCTTGGATTAAAGGCTTTCATTCAAGGAAGTTGAAATTGGCTTCTAGTTTGGCTGTTCATTTCACACTTTCTGTCAGAGTAACCTCTGAAAAGAAATGTATTAATATTATGCAGGGTTCTCATGGACGTCTTTCTCACAGAATTAAATATCTGTGAAGTATAGGGAATTGGTTTTAAATTGGGAGCGCCAGAGCAAAATTACAAATAACCAATTTTACTTCCTATTAACCATAGAAAAATTACAATCTCTGCTCTTTGGATAAAACATATGAAGGTATTTTTGTAGCAAAACGCCTGAGAACTTGCATGTTGGAATTTACACTCTTTTACACACTTAGGCTAAATTTGGTTGAAAAGCGAAAGTTTAGTAGGTGTCTATATAGCTGTGACACAATCGGCATTGATTCAACGGCATTTCAATTCTCAATCAAAAGGTAAGGTAGCTGTTGGAAATTCTAGAATTGACACATTGAAAATTCAACTACAGTTGCAAATATAAATGAAGGACAATACGGACTTGGACCATAAAGACGTGAAATTAATTTGGTCATAAATGTTAATTCAAAAAGTCAAAGCTTTGCAAATTGGTGTAGCAGTGAAGCCATAAACCAATGTGAGTCGGCTGGCGTGACGTTCTCAATTTGAGAGTCTGACGTTATCAGAGCGTGCGTTATGGTGTCAGCATAGTGTGCACGCAAGCTAGTTTAGCTTACTTGATTAATACTTACTTGATTAATCTGTTTTATCAACCATCTGTAGCTGGCAAACTAAAAGAAATAAACGATCAAAATGTCCATCAACTTTTCTAAAGCCATGAAAGATTATAGCAAAGACAGTCTCTGCTTATAGGCGTTCTGATCAGCCAAGTCAATTGAAATCCTTCTCTCTATCTATAACCGCTGTCTCTCGGCCAATCCTGCAACCCATTGGGAGATCTACTACATCTCTCCGTATATTTTAGAGCCCGATCAGGTAAATTATCCAATGAATGAACACTGCCAGATAACGTATGTAAACTAGTATTTTTGAGGGAGAGAGAATTCATTTTCAATTCAGCCTCTTATATAATGACATGTCTCTAGTAAAGGGCTGGTGCTCTTTCTTGTTAAGATGGGTCATTATTGGAAGTGTTACATTCAACGCGTTAAAAGGACCTTGTGGTCAGAGTTGCTTGGTCTAAGGACTGAATGGAATTTTATTTTGCATTTGCAATTTTAATATTTGTTGTTGTTGTTGCAGATTTTAGTTATTCAATTGATCAGTAATGCTTTTTTTTGCAAAAGAAACAAGTAAATTGATTCTTCATTTAAAGATGGTTGTGTATCCTTGGAATTTTTGGATATATAATTGTTCAAATATGATATTGAATATCGGCTCACAATATTGGCTATCGGCAGATTCAATCCAAATATATCGGTATCGGCCTTTAAAAACCCACATGGGTTGAATCCTAATAGTAGTTTACTAAACATAAACACATTTGAAACAAATGAAAATAAATGGTAACATACAAATTCTAATACACCAAAAAGTATTATTATGATTTTTCATCCAGGAGAATGCTTAAAATGTTTCATCATTGCAATGTTGATTTGGTCCTCTGTAACTTGTCTGTGCAAGGTCATGACAGCTTCTGCAATGTGAGCACAACACAAAAAAGGAGGCCATGTGAGACTACAATTTCAGGGCTGATTTAGCCCAGACAAGACATGGCCTGACAACTCCTCAGAATCAGCACCTGTCACTGTGCCTGTTGTGGTTAATGGGATCCTGAAAAAAGACTAGACTGTCAGATAAATGTCAGTTGCGTCAAATAAAATATAATTCTCGTGCTGTAGCATCAAGTAAACAATCAAGAGCGCAGCTAAATAGTTCTGCAGTTAGGAACAAAGTCTTTTTGTACTTTTTGTCTGTTTACTGCACACAATTCCATCGACAAAATTTTCAAAAATAGACTATGAACAATAGCTATTGTGTATTTGAACAATTAGCATGGCACCGGCTTAACCACCACCAATACCACCCAAAATTAAAACCACGGCAACATTCAGCAAGCTAATAATACAAAATATTGTATTTTACAAGCACCTCAAGATAATACGCGTATTTTCTAGCCAAGACGTCATTTTCAGGCACAAGCCCCAGACCAGGGCTAGATTAGCTAATGCTAAGGTAGCTATGTAGCTAATGTGCTAACACGCATGCTGCCCTGGACTACTTGCAAATTGTGTCATCCTACTTTCTCAAATCCAATAAAAATTACTGTTGATTAATACAAATATTAATATTATGTTAATATTATGTTATTAATAGTATGTTGCTTTCCCAAATGTTGAACTCTTGTGTTTTCGCCATCTTGTTCAGACAGAGTTGTCTGTCTGTCTCCTTTCTCCTCCAGCTCTCTCTTGCTCCAAACAACTCGCACATGCGTAGTTTACTTTCGTCTAATAGGCAGTTAACTATAAAAAACACAACACACCTACATGTAGAGTTGTTTAGTGTTTTATATATATATAAAAATATAAGGTGGTTTAGGCAATATACTAATATTAAATATGTAATTTCACTGCTTGGACTAAAAGTTAGCTGTACTGTATAAGAGCTAAAGCAGAGCTGGTATGTTGAAATCAGGGCTAGTGCTCAGTGGGGATTTACAAATGTGCAAGTCAATATGTGAACGCAATAGAAGCGGCAAACTTGTATGTTTGATGTACTGTATGTATGTATGATATCTGCTCAAACATCTCTTTTTTCTTACAAATATGTTTCGAGCAAGTACAACTTCTTGAATCTGCCATTCCAACCGCTCAGATGCCCACTTGCACTACAAATGCAGAATATGTGCTATAATTGTTGTGGGCCATTTGGTGCAAAAGTGACACTGCAAGTAGACAGTTAAGAGGACAGCGCTTGTGTGGCTAATCAGAAGAATCATTTACCAAACCAGGAAATGTAACCCTTTCATGCACAGTATTTAAAGGCCATTTTTAACCATCTAAGTTGCGTTACCGTGCCTAAACCACGATTGGGCGAACTCCTCCGAGCCTTGCCTCCATTTCCATATGATTACTCTCTTTATATCGTATTGTCTTTTTGACCTATGGCATCATAAATTCAAAATGGCGGAGGGAAGTGGAGATACCCCCGAAATATCTGTGAAAACCAGACGGGTAAAAAAAATGTTTCTCAACTAAGTAAGATGTAAGGAATACATTTCTCCAGATTTTAATAATCAGTTTTTTTCTGTGACTGAAAATGCTGTAGTGACATTAATGGGTATATTTTGCACATTGGACCTTTATCTCCATTCAGCCCTATTGTGCATTATTTGTTTAATAAATGTGGTTTATATGAAATAATGATACCATTTTCACTTGGATAAGTTAATACGATATAAAAACGATATGGAAAATAATCAGATTGATTTTCATTTGAATGGTTACACTGTATATTTATTAGGTAATACAACAGTAGTTACATATAGAAAATGTAGGCCTATATGAGGATAGGGATGAGTGCGTGTGTGTGCTTGTGTGCGCGCACACACCCATAAAGTATTAATAGCCCCTTTCAACACTTCAACACATCACTTTTGTAGGTTACAATTAACTTTACTATGGCCTTATTCCAGTGTGATACTGTGTAATTACACTGTATACCTAATAAGTACCTAATTAATGTTACTAACCTTAATTATACCCCTAAACCCTAAAAGTATTGTATTTGTTACACAGTAACACATTTATCCTAATAGTAATAATGTTACTATATTTACAGAGGTAATGCGCTATTATAATTGATTATACAATGTTCTTTTAAGTTTTCCGAACTATTTTTGTATGTTTTTGGATTAATAACACTGTGTTGATCTATGCAATGTTACACTGAATCACTCTTTATACCGGTGTAAATGTGTAACATAAAAGATATTGGGAAAAAATACATGCTCCCGATGTACGTATCATTTGCTGATAAACAAGGCTACATTAAATTGCCAGATCTTTTAAGAGTCTGGTCTAGATGCTATGTCCAAGAGAATGGAACGATATGGAGGATAACTTTATCAATACTGACTCCAATGAAATTGAATCTAAAGTGAAATAAGCACTAGCAATCTTTAAATTAAAAACACCTCAAAATATTGCTTGACAAGTTACAGTAAGACCGTAAAAATAATTGGATGGGAAAGAATGGTGGCGAACTACAGTATATTCAGCAATATCTTTGGTGTGACACTTTCCTCATGCAAATAAGGCTCTCGAGAGTTGGGAAGGCACTCCTGCAGAGCGCCGGGCTCCTGCTTATATCAACTGTTTTAACCACATGATACAAAACCGATCCCACTCCGAGTGACTCGAGTCTCATTAGCTAGCCCTGACATCACTGCTGACCAAGGGGATTTCCAAACACACCCCTCAGAAGCGCATGGTTTACGGTGCGTTCAAAACCACAGGCTCAAATTCTATTAGGCCCGAGAGGTGTTTGCTGGCATCCATTCCGCAGCAGCACTCTGAAACCTCACACTGCCACGCTCACGGTTGCCATCTCAATATTTCATGGACGAGGTGCGTTGAAATTGACTGGGCTTGGGATATCTGCCCTGTGCTCTCTCCATTATTCACTCCCATCTCTTGTGGATGGGCTCATTTGTGTTGACAAAGGACTAGATGGGAGATTGTGATTCGGTCTGTACCGCTCAGATGCAACTATTTTTATCCCTGCTGTAAATGCAGTGGCACCGGAATGACATCACTCCTCCATTTCATGTTGAATAATTTATACAGCTGAGGGCCAGAGGTTGCCCTCAACCCAAATCTGTTCCCAGCATACACATCTATTGTTCACGCTGATTATCACTGGATGAGATATGAAATGGGAGAGTGTGCATTTGGGGAAATTATTTAATTGGTGTCATCAAAATGCTAAATATATACATTTAGAAAAGAGAACCTGAAGACCCTGAAGTTGATCATTTAATGTCTCATTCACAGAGGTTACAGTCTGTTATCACCAACCGACCTTAGGTTACCTACAATCCTTTATAATTTGATTTAGATTTGTGCTATGAATCATTTTACGTGAGAAAGTGACACTTCTTCTCAAGTGCTCAAATCTGAAAACACCTTCACTCCTAATTGTTTATGCGTGCGTCAGTTGTGTCTAAATCAACAATATCAATCTACTAAAAGGTCGGAGAAAGCGGAGCCGAGGGTAGCATCGACCGTCTGAGAGGCAGAGACATACTCTTGGGAGTGTAAGCTTCTCCTCTTTGTGGTTGGGAGGAGCGAGGAGCGCCGGTCTTACCTCCGCCACAGGCACTCCCTCTGGGGGGCGGCAGTGCAGAACGATCATCCCCTTGATTGGCACCTCCTTCCCCTGGGGGTCCTGCTCAAAGTTCTTCCTCAGGTCTGTGTGGGGAGATAAGAGGCAGCTGTCAAGTGTCAAGTCCTATGGTCAGCATGGCCTCAATCTTCCTCAGCAGTAACACTAGTCGGCCGGCCCCTGGCTTTGCACGCGGCGACCTTCAAAACCCACTACAACCTATATAGGATAGAGAAGCTCCCAGGGCCCTCCACTAGCTAATCTGTTGACAAGGTGGTTTGGAGGATACATTGGATGTAGGAAGTCTGTGAGGATTGCTCTGATCGTCCTGCACAATACTGACTGATCCTATTTTGCTCATCCTAAAGACATTTCCTTTGATAGCTTATCGCTTCGCTGCTGTCCCAATTAAAACCTTGTATCTTCAAGGCGTGAACATTTGGGGAATGTAGAAAAACAGGCATTTTCAGTTTGACGACCCGATGGTTTTGGCACGGGCTTTCATGTGCCCTGGGATCATGAAACATCCCCGAGTTATAAAGGATCCAAACATATAGAGCTGGCTAGTCACGTGGTAATCCTGACGTCATCAAGGTTCCTGGAAGAGTTTTGGCCATTCATTTGTAGTACCCAGTTTTAAAATAGCTGGGTTCCATATGGTTCCACTCATTCAAGTGATCAGAGAATTTGCAAGAATAATAGATAACTAAATTGGATTTGCATTTAGAAAAATGAGAAAAAAACAATTGGTACATACATAACAGCCCTAGCTAGTTAAAGGACTACAGTTCCCATAGCGCTTTACGCCGCAGCATCGTTTTCGACCAGCCGGCTCTCTGCTTAAAAGAACGGTGGGATCAAACGTACACTGTAAGATTACATTTATTTCAAACAGCCGTGCAGGGCGTTCGGATACTAGGGACTGTTACGGGGCACAGAGCTAGCCGTGACAGTGGAACGAGCGTAAGAGCTGCTCTGTTCGTGTGATTGGTCGGGATATTGTAGTAGGCGCCATGAAAAGTGTCTGACGATTTTTTTTAAAGCGTATTTTTCAACACGGGTTGAAACATTCACAATAATTGATTATATCCATCACATAATGGAGCCCTGCTTCACCCCGTAGAAGATAATCAGCCAACTTGATGTAGAAGTTAGACAGGTGGGGGAAAATCATTTATTGAACCACTGTACCAGCTCTATAGGGAACTGCATTGTCAATCAGTTCAACTGGCAGGTACATAGGTGCACAATACAGAAGTGCAAACAGAGCAAAATGCAAATACCAGCAGACAAACATTTCGACATTAAATCATCAGTATCTTCGTTTCCTTCCTTCCTTCCAAAGACATTGATGAAGATGTTATATTGAAAGAGTATTTGCACTTTTGCATGTTTTTGCGAGCAAAGGAAGAGCATGTATTTATAAATGCCATGGAAAGACCTTTGTGCCTCTTTTTGCATTCTGTATAGTGTTTCCCCTTTATATATTCTACTGTGGCGGGCCGCCATCAAAATCATGACCCGCCATGCTGAAAATATTTGCAAAATAATTATATTTTTGACCATAATGGTCATTCAGTGGCAGATGAAAATGCGTAATTTAAAAAACGTATTTCTGCCAAGACGCACCTTCATGATCAAAGTGACAAATAGCGATGTGTGGTCGCGGACAGAGTGAGAGAAGCACACAGACACGTGGCTAGTATAAGTCTTTATAGAATTTGTCTATAACAGCAGTGATCACACTAATGTTTCCATACTCACAGGCGATGCGGACAGTAGCCTTGCGGCTCTTGGAGGTGCCCAGGTGGCTCCAAGCCACACAGAGACACCAGTAGTCCTCAGGGCCGTGGAAATCCTCCACCTGCTGACGGGACACATTGATCATCACCTCACGCACCTTCAGGCCTGAAACAACAGACAGGATAAGACAATTAGCGACCAAGTATACGTTACATGCCTTACAGGTCTTATCTTTAACTGGAAACTGCTGCACTGGTAAATAAGGAGCCTTAAATAATCAATACCTCGATTCCTCTACAGGCTTGCATCAGTGATCAATGGGTGTTACAGGATTAGGTATGCCTAAGTTCTTAGGGGGACTGACACACTTCCCAAAATCAGTGGATTCTCCTCCACTCGGCTGTGCACTGAGAGCATCACTAATTAAATTGGCAGCAACACCGTCCCTTAGGGGCTTCTACTGTATGTTTTGCTACTAACAAGAGGAAAGCTAAATCACCTATAGAAGCATTAGCAATAATACAACAGCATATGAAACTGTCACCGTGACAATATGCTACGTAACATGCAAACACAGCACATTGCACAAAGCTCCTATTGTACTGAATGTATCAAAAACACAGACTCTCTCCATTTGAAAATCCTCTTAGGCGACGCACTGCAAGCCCCCAGTCGAAAATCTTTGTCACCCTGTCATATAGCTTTAGATCGGTATACAGCACCCCATTTTTAATCGGAGTCATGGGCTTAGGGCCTGTCGTGTTTCACCCAGCTCCTCAGAGCCTCTGTAGCCTGCAGGCCTTATATCCGCAGCTGGATTAAAGGCAAGAGATGTGCTGGGGAGAGCAAAAGACCAATCTCTTTCAACCATCCCCGCCCTCCCTACTCTTCTGGCTCTCGTGCATCCACTCTGATAAATAACTCTAATCTGACATGCTCTTAGTAAAGTCAAACAGCCACATACTGCGACTGCACAGCTTGTGAAGCGCGCAGCAGACTTCTGACTGAATACCAATTAAACCCAAGTGAGTGGAGGCAGGGATGCAGCCCCGGATCCACGCTGGTGTCCATGGTGAGGTGAAGAAACGGAGAACGTTTGGTGACGGGCGGTCCCCACTGTGCTGGGCACGCATGACAACAACAGCAGAAAATTGGCTTCTTCTTTTTTGTCACACCACACAACGGTTGACAAGTTGCGCAATGGCGATACAAATTAGGCATTTGGTCTCGATGTGGCGCACTGCAGCGTACTTGGTAGCGGTGACCGGGATAGTTTCAAATGTGATTGACGGGTCTGGGGGAGAAAAACAATATGCCACAGTTAAGATGAGGAATAAATAAAGCAGCAGCTCATATGGTCGGCGTTTCCTAGTTGCAGCCCCTGTAGAGAGAGACACAAGCATAATTCATAATTTCTCTAGCGGCGGCAGAGGCGGGCAAGTGACAGTATATGTGTAGGAAGAGAGACAGTGGAGAAAATAATGACTAATGACTCTTCATGATGCCCTAAAAAACGGTGGGTGTCTGTTTGAGACAAAAAGAGAGAGAGCAGACAGTTATACCGACAGACAGACAGAGAGAGAGAGAGAGAGGGAGAGAGAGAGAGAGAGAGAGAGAGAGAGAGTAATATGCTAATAAGAAGGAACGCGGTGGAGAGCTCTACCGACAGAGCAACACATTCCCTGCAGTCCAAACCAACGTCGACAGGTGGTTTGCCTGAGAGACGGAGATGAGCGCTGCCACTGTGTCTTCTGTCAGCCCTGTTTGTTTATGGGCAGAACACTGTTGACAGGACTCATTTGACTAAACCACTTGATCTGTTCTCCTTTCCAATCTCCTCCTCACCCGCGGCAGTTCTCCAAGTCACTCCATGAATCCATCCAAAAGGGTTGAATTACTCAGAAAGAGACTTGTGTTCCACGATTGATTGGCAAGACAGCTGAGATACGAATCGAGGTTTGGGGGCTCTATGGCCCAGTGAAGAAGACAGTGCCTCTCCGTAGCCTTACCATAGTCTAGCTTATTATCTTGGATGTGGATGTGCATGTGAGGAATCTGATTAAAATGTTGCATTATAATCAATTCCCATTGAAAACCATTGATCAATGTATTGAAACAAACTGCATCAACGGAGGTGGACGACACTGACCGGGACGGGACTTTTGGTGCACCTCTCTTTGGAGGCCCAGACGTAATTTTAAAGGATAATTTGTGACTTGATGAGCGCTGGTTAGTTGTTTTATCATATACGTGGCCTTGTAATCACATAGATGTGACGTCACACTATAGCGATACAACCTCGTGATTTCCATATCACACACATGTGAGTGATATGTGCTGGGACTGTAAAATATGGTCCATATGATGTACGTATATGATAAATATATATAATCGCCCCATAATCATCACTCGTGTTACGTAATCGCAGACAAGCATTGCACGTATCACTCGTCACAAATCACTCGTCCTTGATGACGTAACACTCGTTCTGATTAGGGGGTGATTATGTATAATTATTGTGTAATTCTGTCACAACAGCCACAGTTAAGTTAAGTACGTCATTGCTCACACACAGTGAATTTTACCCATCCTGGACCCCCCAGACACTCACACAAGGATACCCAAACTGGAGGGGCTGGAGTGGAGGGCAGCCATATACGGCGCCCGGGGAGCAATTTAGAGGTTAAGTGCCTCGCTCAAGGGCACAACGGCAGGATCTGGCACCCGATACTAACTAAAACAACCCTCCAGTTGCCAGCTCAAATGTTTTGGCCAGATTTTTCCCGTCTGGCTTGAGATTCTAACTGGCCACCTTCCGGCTACAAGCCCCACGATTTAAAATGTAACAGCTGTAGACTAGCCCACTTAGCCTTTCTGGCTGGTAATAAATAAATACATAAATAAAGTGAAGTAAATAGTGACAGAAGACGCTAAATTTATTTATTTATTATAAATTCACCTGCCACTGTAGCCCCAAAAAGTTTGTTTCCTATCCGGTTATGTATTGTTACATTCTTAGAAATGTATTGGAGTTCCAAAAGAGTTCTTTACGGAGGGGTAAGGATCTTCTATTTGGCTCTGAAGAAGCCTTTTTTGTTGAAAAGATGAGTACATCATGCCTGAGAGATCAGACACACTATAGCTCATGTGGGATTTGAAACTGTCTCACAACACACAGGTTATGATGGTTTGGAAGTCATGTGCTTTAACCACTACACTACCTGCCTGTCTGATCTGCCCAACAAGCCCAAAGTTAAAGTAGTAAATTCATGTGCTCTCTCAGCTCTACTTGTACACACAGAGAATCCATGGCATTTGCAGGCATGGAATTACTGAATAAAATGAAATAATTAATTTCTATATTATCAACAAAAGACAATATTATTCCGCCATAACCTTTATATTTACAATTATGATACTTTACACATTTTAATGAAGTATACTATTTGTTCTTCCTGTCTTCCTAGTAACAAACAAAGGTGTCTAGATGATTTTCTCCTGTTACCAGCCATCTTGACAGAGCGTCCTCCGCCTGCTCCTCAAAGTCTAGACTAGATATAATAAGCTTAGAATTTTGAGCTGCTTGATTCATTTTTATTTTGTTATGACTAATTAAATAATTGTTAGATTAATCGATTAATCAAAAAAATAGTCCACAGATTAATCAACATAAACCAACATAATCATTAGTTGTAGCCCTAGACTAAACCAGCCCACTGCACCATAAGGTAGGGCATCAAGATAATTGCCCATTGTATGATGTATGATTCATAGTAGCTTGCTATGCTAATAGGGCTCAGACAAAGCTGAGCTGAGCTGAGCATTCATGCCGCCTCCATTTAAAGTGAGCAGTGTGTGTGTGTGCGTGTGTGTTAGCAGTAGGTGGGTGCTGCAATAGCAGAGAACGTGGGACGCAGAAGCACCTAATATGAATATTGCATATCGCATGGTAGCCTATGATCATTGTGTATTTTATTGTGCACTCGACTTCACGATTATTGCACTCAGTCTCAACAGATAATTTGTCAATTATAAATTCATTGCAACGGACTGACGAGGCAGTTTTGTAATCATGTCTGTGTACTGAATACTTAATTCGTTCAGTACATATATGGGAATACATGTGCTAATATGCTATATCTGTCTTTTGTTGTTTCGCTGCATTCTAGCCTTCTACCTTGGCTTGTGCTGAACAACTGAGACACATGATCACCTGTACAGCCAGAAACTAGATCACCCAAAGGAGGAAATCAAAGAAACAAGGTGAGCTCAATCTAACATACCCCAGCTTGAGTCTAGCAAAAGTGCTGTGTGTTGAAAGAGAACTATTTATTTATTTAAACTGTTAGAAATGAGTCAGGTCCCTTGGTCAACTAGTAAGGTCTGTCTGAGTGGATTCTCTAATGATTATATTGATGCCTTCTGAGTTGTGTTGATGTCTTGTCCCCGATGCCCATCTGAAAACAGCACACTAAGCATCTTACATGCATTGTAATTAGTTCATATTAAAGTATTGTGGCACATACTCATTTCACAATGTGACAGTAGTTGCAGGATTATTTAGTCTATTCTGCTTGTCACTGTGCAGCATAATGAGCACATTCTTTTACTATTCAAGTCAAGCTCCTTTTATTGCTTTATACAGTTTATACATAGTAGGAGTTCGTGCTAAGGAGGCCTCAATGTGCAGCCACTAGCCACCTTTTTCTCTCCCCCTTTGCCATTGCAGGAGACTATATGAAGTCACCAAATGAGGAGAATCTGAGGCGCCGAGTTTGTGTGGACAGTTAGCTTGCTGCTTTAGCTGCTCCTGTGCTTATGTACGACATAATGAGGAGAGTCAGAAGTTTCCAAAAGATCTACAGAGCCACTCTGATCCAGTTGGCTCATTGTTCATAGAATCTCTCCACCTTCTTTGTCGTCTCAATAAAAGTGATTTTGACTGTGTCATTGGTAATTGTTTAATCGATTATGTAAAAACAATAAAACATTCAAGGGATCTTGATTTAATTACATATAAATGTTCAAAGAGGAACCTGTTAAACCCCAAAAAATGACCCAAAAAGGGATGTAGGTAGAACCTTGTGGAAGCGTTCCAATACAAACTTTGAGAATATAGTCAAAAAGACATGCAAATATATATGTGTTTGTGTGTAGTGTGGTGCATGGTGTGATGGGCGGCAGTAGCTCAGGAGGTAGAGTTCCCGCCCCACAACTGCAAGGTCGGCGGTTCGAGTCCAGCTCCTCCCGGGAAAAAAATCTGTCGTAGTGTCCTTGAGCAAGACACCTAAACCCCAAATTGCTCCCGTTGAGCAGGTTGGTACCTTGCATGGCTGCCTCCGTCAACGGTATGACATGTAAGTCGCTTTGGATAAAAGCGTCTGCTAAATGCTGTAATGTAATGGAATGTAATAGTAGGGATCTAATAATTAATTGACATTAAAATGCTACAGTAAGCATCTTTAAACAGGACATAAAGAAGTGCTTTACAGAGCAACAAGCAGAGCCATCGTCATCAACCACCAAGTATAGGGTACATGAGCTGAGCATGTATGCTCATGTAACGCCCCGATTCACACTCATCCACTCACATTAGGTTTTGGCTACAGGTTGTTGAATCTACCTCCGATATATTTCTTTATGTATTTAATTTCCCCCCTCCGATCCATTTATGCAAATTAGCGCGAAACAGTATTTGCCACAAATAAGTGTCTTCCACCACTTACAGCAGTGCGGCGCGAGGTTTGAAAGCAGCTGGGTAACATTCACGACTGGCGCCTGGAAGAAGGCTGACAGCAGTCAAACAGCTAACTGTCATGTTTGCAATGCAAGTGTTTTGAGGGCAGTTTGGGCAGCAGCAGAGCTAATTACAATACTGCCAATTGAATCAGGCCCGTGAAGAAACACAATTTGAAGGAGTAATGAATTCACACAGATAGTAGTAGCTCAAAAGAAGTCCCCGCCCAAGATGCAGACATTACAGGGTGCTCTGAAAAGACGCGATAAATTACCCCACGACAGAGAGAAAGCTACAAAGATAAAGTGCACTGGATGACCCGCCCTTCTCGGAGGTGGACAATGTGGGCTTTTGTTATTACTTCATGAAGTTTGAATGTACGGAAGCCGAGAACGGCCAAGCCTGTCTTTATTATTTTGTGTCCGTTTACTTTTGATAGCGACTTATTCGTTATCTCGAGATAACGATGACCGTTTTC